>DWTU01000805.1:0-15237 GCA_018251515.1 Cecropterus confusis
CCCGTGTTCCGGAACATTATTTTCATAGTTGTCATATGGTCCCGGGGGGTGAACATGGTGTCGCGCGGGGGGGGGGGCACAACCGCCATACCTATTTGTGCGTGAAGCAGTTTTTTCGTTTAGGATGAATGGTGTGGTTGCCAGCTCACTTATATATGAGGCGACCATCTTCATCTTCTGGAGTAGCAACGCATCTGTAACGGAATTCAGCTAGAACCCCTTTCCATGGGCGGTAGTAATCACTTTCCACCAGATGGACTTCATGATGTCATAAAAGTAAATAAAGGAATTGTCATCAAGCCGTCCACAAAGTCTTTGATAAGGTTTAACTACTATCTAATAATGGCATTAACAACGCAGCTAAGTTCGAAGTACGGAACCATGGATGAAATTTGCCCACCAAAGTCGCTAGTGATAAAATATAAATCATGCGTGCTTCAGAGCTTTGCAAGAGACTTCGTCGGTCTCGGTTATTGTCTTTGGTAGTCGTTAAACCTCGTCGGATTTCTTATTGGCGGCTTTAAACACGAACACATTTTTAATGAATTGATTCAGGTGTTTTTTTTTTCTGTGTGTGTTGTTGCATCATAGACTGTCGTAAATAATACCCATATTGTTGTTCTAAAAAACATTCCCTCCCTCTTCTTTCTTCTGAATGCAGGCGCCATATTTCAAAATTATATAATAGCCAATAGCCAAGTCTTCGACTAAGATGTCAATGATATGTCATGTTACAATTCCTCAAGCCACTTAGGCTGTAGAACGTCCCAAAGAAATGGACATACGTACATATAATCGTTCAAAAAATATCACACTCCTCCTGACGCAGTCTGGTGAAAAATAATAATAACCTTCCGAATGAGAACATTTAAATGTTACTCGTTAAAATTATAAATTATAAAATAATATTAATGTTTACAGGAACAGAACATGGGCCAGCGTGCATCAGACACTCGTGGTATCACCTTCGAGGATGTGCGTATTCCTAAAGAGAATGTTCTGATCGGCGAGGGTGCTGGCTTCAAGATCGCTATGGGTGCCTTCGATAAGACCCGTCCTCCGGTAACTATCCCTCTACACTAGGGTTAGGTTAGAACCACCCTATTTAACCATATTTAACAATGATTTTGTTACAATGGGGAACCAAGTAAGTATTTGCCAGTATTACTTAAAATAAGACCTACCTTTAGTATTCAGCTACCTTTCGGTATGTGGTTACCAACTACATAATCTTCAAATCATTAAATATATTTAACTTAACGACAAAAAGCTTCTTACGTAAATCGTAATTAAAACACTATTAGTATTACAATTGAATGTAATATATCATTGGATGAATACGTAATCAGCATCTATAACATGAATAGAGGTCATATTTTATGCGTAATTAAAAGCTTTTTATATTTCATGTAACTGCTTTATAACCGTCCTATTATATTTCTTTTAGATTGTATAATACCGTGGGAGAGAGAGCATTGATGAATATTTAAACCCACAAGTATCGGTATGCCAATATTTTTGATAAGTGTTTCAAAGGCGTATTGGTACAAGTCTGATTATATTATAGTCCAAGATCACTCCTCTCAAGGGTATTGAAATAGCACCCTAAAAAATATATGTAAAATTTAGGCTTGCTAGTGTAACGTAGTTTACCTAATTTTTAAATAACCTTTATGACGTCTAGCGGATGTAAAGGGCCACGGACAGAATCTGGCAATAATAAATATTAATTTTTGACAATATTCTTAAAAAATATTTAAATACTAGCGTTTCTACTTTAACTTAGATAAGTAAGGTTTTTATGTACCTTCACTTCTCGCTATTTGTTAAAGGGCCCGCTTTCAAGTTAGTAAGTCTACGCCATAGTCTTAACTAAAAATCTGCGTTGCTAAAATGACGTAGGTCTCTGAACTCTGGGATGGTAATCTATTAGTAAAATCAGACTTTAATAGGACGGGTATAAGCTTGATATTCGACTCAGACAAAACTCAGACTACCCTTTGCACTAGGGGCACAGACTGTACTGTACATAAGTATTGATTTATTCATAATAACTTTGTAATAACAGGTAGGTGCGGGTGCGACTGGGTTGGCGAGGCGTGCGTTATACGAAGCGACAAAGTACTCGTTGGAACGCAAGGCGTTCGGAGTGCCAATCGCCCAACACCAGGCTGTGGCGTTCATGTTGGCTGACATGGCCATCGGTGTGGAAACTGCACGCCTTGCCTGGCAGAAGGCGGCTTGGTTGGTCGATCACGGTCAGTATTTAGACGCGGAGTAGTGTCCCCAAGATATGTTCCACCGTCTAACTTACTGCGCCTCATTCAAAAGTGAGCTGCCAATGGCTCACTTTCAATTTAGGCGATCATCTTGGTCTTCGGGCTCTCCATAAGGAGGCTCGCATGAAACTTCCCACCAAAACTAATTTTGTTTAACTTTATAGGTTAAATTTGTGCAATCAAATAAATATTTATATCACTTTTAAACTATCAAATATACACTAGATGAAGTGTAACTTATACTTATGAATAAAAAATTGAATTAATGTGACTTGAATACATAACAGAATGCGCACAAAATTAACCACAGCATAGAACTTGAATTATCATCAAAAAATTGTTATCATCAAAGAATTTTTGTTACCACAATATTATTATTTTTACTCCACCATTGTCATAATTTTAAATGGTATTAAGAGGAGATGGAATTTCGTCAAATATAAACTAAATGTTATCTTAATATATGGATATAAATATATTTGAATTCATTACCTTCAGTAATTTACTTTGATTAATAGATAAACAGACAATTGAATTTGTAGAAAGATCTATTATTATTTATTTTCAGTGTTTTTATTTTAAAGATATGCGATGTACAGACACGCGAAACGACAATTTTTATTACATATGTGGATTACAGGTCAGAAAAATACAGTACTTGCATCAGTGGCAAAGTCTCACGCATCTGACGTTGCTAACAAGGCGGCCACGGACGCAGTGCAGATCTTCGGTGGCAACGGCTTCAACACCGAGTACCCCGTCGAGAAACTTATGCGGGACGCCAAGATTTATCAGATTTACGAGGGCACTTCTCAGATCCAGAGACTCATTATCTCTAGGGAACTCCTCAATGAGGCAAAACAGAGTGCTGCTTAAAACAGCAATTGGTGAGGGTAGCTGATACTCAAAGACGGCACTGTTACAGCTCTATTAGTTCAGTTGCCCTCACTATTTGAAATAAATATTAATAAATTACAAACAAATCAATTTTATAAACTTTTAACTTTTTATATTAAATGTCATTTATATAATTGTAATCTAAAGCAATTGGTGCTTGATAAATGATATTTTTTATTATATTGAGGTCATAAGGGTCATGTAACTTTTCATATATATTTTATATTAATTATACACAATTATTAATCTTCTGCAATAAATAATTACATAATCCCAGTACCATTTGGCCTGCTGACTTTTATATATTGCATAATATTTCGAGATAGAAATTGGTTTGTGAATTGATTAATGGTTCACTTATTACTTATACTGTGTATTGATGATAAATTTTTAAAATAAATTGCTGTTTTTATTAAATTATGGTTAGTTGAGGTAATCTTTGAGTTGTAATAAAGGAGGATGATTACAGTACGCTAATGTGGCCATCTTTTTAAACATTTGCAATAGCTCAAACGTACCTTATTTTCGTGGCGTAATGCAGCCTTTCCCAAACCCTGTTATGTCTTGGCCTGGTCCACAAAGAGTAATGCGACTTAAGCAATTATATTGATTGCTTAAGTAAGATTAGCAATCACATTAGGTCGACTGTATACAAAAAGACAATTCTGTAACCAATTATTTTACTTGGCTGCCCATTGCCAGGTTATCCACCATTTGGTCCATTTGAAATGATCGTGTGGTGTATGATGTAGTTAATCAATTTAAGAAATGTGGCAATTATAGATTACAGTTTGCATTGTATTTGAACTCCCGATATTACTTCAACTAACCATTCCCTTTTTTGTATACATAATCCGTTAATCTAATAGTTTGTTAATAGAATCTTGCTACTACAAAACAAATTATCTAAACTTAAAAAAAACTATAGAATCTTTTATACTTAACGCAAAACTTATATTGGTTACACATAAGACAGAAAGGAGAGTATAAAATCATTATCAACATGCCGAAAGAAAACTATATTCTACACTTGAAGTAAAAATGACATCATCCTAATATATGATTATATACTTAGAAAGCGCAGATAGGTAATACACATGTGCCAAAATTGGGGCACCTTAAAAATTAGGTCATATCACAGAATTGAAATCAAGAAAATAAAAAAGAGACGAATCTCGTCAATTAATTGGAGCAACAGAGAGCAATATAAATCCCTATATCAAATAAAACTTAACAACCCCGACAGACATCATCAGACAAACAGAATGGTGGTTAGGGTTTCCATGCAAAAGTTAAAAATGATAAACTACAAGTTGATTTTCGGGCACATAACAGTTTTAAAAAATTGAAATAAAAATTATAATGGTTTTTAACACTTATATCGTTCTTTAAAAACATATTGCATAATAATACCTCAATGAGGTAGGTTGAGGTATTATGATGCACCACCACTATGAATCATGAAAAATAAAGCAGTTACTTCCTTTTTTATCAGATTGAAGTAGCAAAGGAGCACGCAGTCCACCTGATGGTAAGTGGTTACTTTTCCCATGGACACCTGTAAGCAACTTCATATAGAACAGGAGTATCATATGAGCCAGCAACCACACTCTTTCAACATGAACTGCTCCACACTAGAAATAGGAGTGGCAGTGGTTCACCAGTAAAACTACACTGGTTCTACTATTACACGTAGGGGAATAGTTGTGGTACCCATCTGATACAATTCTCCTGTACATTACATTTCACCACTAGACATTAAACTATACAGTAGGAATAGACCGGACATGGGGAGAAAGTGTCATCCATGGCTTATTACCATTTGGAAAGTGATTTGCATAGTGTCAAGCGATCTAAGATTGAGTCAGTATGAAGTGGGATGTTTTAGTTTAAACAACCTTGACAGTGTCCACACTACAGCCCAATGTATTTAATCTATTTACCTGCCCCCTCTCGTTTCTACCATCAGAGAATTACCCATTATTGTCCCACTGCTGGGCATGGGTCTTCTTTCAGATAGTTTCAGGCCATATTCCACACATAGTCCACAGCGTTGGTCAAATGAGAATAGAAAGAGTTCACACACACCTTTAAGATCTTTTTGTATCAGTGGACCCAGGTGTGTATGTTTCCTCATGTTGATAATTAATTTCTAACACTGTAAAATCAGTGGTGGATGAGAGACTCGATTGAGTAGCTGAGTTTCCACTATTCAGCTATCACTGCCCGACATATTGGACTATCCTGCCAGACAATATTAATGCTACTTAAATATTGCTACATTATTGTGACTCAACTGTCCCCATGACATTCTCACCTGTGTTAATTATGATACTTTGCTTGTTTAATTTTAACAATAATAAATTGTTGTTTTCCTAATAAAGTGTGTGAATTGTGTTAATTTTTGTGAATGAATGGGCTTTCTATATTACCGCTTGCATTACAATACAAGGCGAGTATGCTAACATGGGAGGTAAAATGGTCTCAAGAATACCTTCTTTTGCCGGGGCAATTCTATAAGTCTGACATTACCCTATAATGATATAATATTTGTTATATTATACTATGCCATACTGGACAGAACGCGAAATGCATTCTGATCACAAATTGATAAATATTGAGAAACAATCTAAATCAATGATTCATGATTAAAAGTTAAGTTAAAAACTTAAAAAGTTTAAAACTTAAGACTATTCTGACAAAGAAAGTTATCAATGTCAAATAAAATGTATACGTGTAACTGTAATACCACAAAATATTTAGGAATAATTCGTATGGCAACACTTCAACCATAAAAGGAAATTCGTAATGAAACTGTTTTATATGGAGTAAATATCATTTGAATATAATATGATATTGGGTATAACATATTATAATGTATTAAAAAGGAAGACACAAGAAACAAATACATATTTCCGCTTATTTAAGTAAAATTATGCAGGCGCTGACTTTTCATTCATCGCACTAGTACTTATTATGAATGTATAACCATAGGACTACATTATCTTGCAAAGTCAACTCGTTACCGTTTAGAACAGCACCGTGTATGTACTATAAAGGAAATAGTGCTATTCAAATATATGAATAACATCGAATCAAACTAAATCATTATAATGATTACTATGCTATTATCAGTATTTGTTCATATACTTGGGAACCGTATCTACAACAACAAACAATGTAACAAGGACGTTTTATATTCGATACCGATGCAATATTTGTATTATTTTTATAGAGGAGACATTACAGTTCCAACTATATGGTTTAATAAATAGATGATGCTACCTGCGTCCTGCGGATTCATCCGCCACCTTAAAAATAGACATAACTTTAAATTATGCCTTTGATAAAGTAGAAGTGGTAGGAATTTAATGAAGTAAGGACTGATTGAATCCCTTAAAGTCAGTTCAGTAGTTTTAGTTTCATGCGATTTCAAAGACATAAATATATAGTTAATTAATTAATTAATCAATGAGTTGCCTATTACTTTACGAAACGATATCACACCACTTAACATTAATCCGTCAACCCGTTACTGTCCCACTGCTGGGTCTTCTCTCAGATTGAGTGAGCTTCAGGCCATAGTCCACCGCGCTGGCCGAGTGCGAATTGGTAGACTTCACACACCTTTGACAACTTTTTTTAAAGTACTCTCAGGTGTGTAGGTTTCCTCACGATGTTTTCCTTCACCAGCGATAATTAACTTATAATACGCACATAATTTTAGAAAAATCAGTGCTGCGTGCCTGGGATTTGAACCTCGGTACCCTCGATTGAGAGGACGAGTTTCAACCATTCGGTTATCACTGCTCACCATTCGGCTATCACTGCTCACCATTCGGCTATCACTGCTCAACTATCGCTACCCGAACTTAACATCCTCATAAAAATATAAGGATGATAACATGTAGTAGAGTCAATGTAGTTCGACCGGGGCGGTACCACCGTCATACGTATTTCTAGCTTGAAGCAGTTCTTGCGTTTCGTTGGAAGGGTGTGGTTACCGGCTTACTTATATATGAGGCCATCTCAGTCCTGGAGAGTAGCAACGCATCTGTAATCGACTTCAGAAAGAACCCCTATTCTATATGAAGTTGCTTACTTAGTTGCTTTAGTTAGTTGGTAAGTGGTTACTGCGGCCCGTGTACATCTGACACGGGCCGCAGTAACCACTTACCATCAGGTGGACTGCATGCTTGTTTGCTTCTTCACTCTGATAAAAAAAAATATCTCCTTGACAAACATAATATTACCAATTAAAGGACTACTTAAATAACTGTACACTTAAGTGCTGTTTAACAAGGTGATAGAGCGAGTTTGGTTGAACTAGGGAGATATTAATCACCAGCACACCCACATCTAACGTAAATCAGTTGCCGGTGTGGTTGCCATTCACGTTCATATTAAGCATCTTAGACTTCGGTAGTAGCAACACACTTGTATCTGCAAATAGACCCCTGTTCTATGCGAAGTTACTTACAGATGTTCATTGGAAGCAATGACAATTTATCATCAGGTGGACTGCATGCTCGTTTGGTTTAATTTTATATTTTATTATTTTAAAACAGTGATCAATTATATAGTATTATCTAGGTTTTGTTGAATGTGTAAATGCTGAACTAAGTGGACATACACGACATTCGCACAAATATACTGGGCGGAGCGGTCATCGTACAGGTCTGACAAGTCAAATCAAATTATTTGTGAATAAGGTATAGTTACAATACAGCTGGTTGTTAAATATTATTTTACGTGCGCTTATTCTGCACTAAGTAGCTTACAAATATGCATTGCTTAAAATCTAGTATTAATTGTTTTAACAAACATAATTAATTTTCACTACATATTGTACACAGATTATTTAATAATTCTTAAAATCAAACTACTATCACAAGGCGGATCGGCCACTGTTGTCACTTAAAAAGGAGTTAAAACTGTAGTAACACTTCTGTAATAGATATGTTTTTAATTTATTTTTGAATAAATGCATATTATGCTGGTATATAATTGGCGCTCTTCCGTAAAAGCTTTGGGTTAATTGGTGTGTCCGAGTAGCAATAGATACTAGTTTATCTTTAAGATGTGGTCCTTGACGATACTGAAACTTATTAATATTAGTTTTGACAAAAACAGTACATTCAAATATGTAAAGACAGGGTAGGGTAAGAATTTTTAGACGGTTAAAATATATATATAGGATAACCGCGGCTCAGCTAATTAAAAATGCGCGCTTAAAAATGAAAGTTGACATAGTTAAATATAGCCGAAATTTTAGACTTTATACAACTATAACAAAATAGCATTGTTTAATAGAGGATTGATAGCAATTGACATTAGAGACAGTGACGGTGGCCGCGTGCGCGTTTTCTTAGGTTTTAATTTTTTGTGCGGAATTCTAAATACATTTTTTTAAATAAATTGGCTAAATTACGCCTTATAATATCAGCTATCTTCTATTGATATATAGATTAGCCAGAACAAACAGACATACACACAAACAGATAGACAGACAGACTGACAGACAACAATTTTAGTTATTGACTTTCTGTTATCAGTATCATATAGTTTTATATGCATTTGGGAAAAAGCTGTTTATATTACAAACAGACGCTTCAATTTTATTATAATGTGTAGATGTATAGATTTTATCACGTCTAACAAATACACAGTACAAAAGTGTCATCCCTGGGAGCATGCAGTTATTTTACGGTAAGTATTAAAATCAATGCATTACTATACCAGCTTGTACCAAGAGTTTTTTACCAAAATAAATATTGTTACAGAAGAAGTACTCATATGCTGCACAATAATATAATATCATAAATAATAAAATCCGCCTAGCACTCTTGGTTGCTAAACATTATAATATGTATCGGTAATCATTAATCATGCCCACTAAGTTTTAAGAAAATATTATCAGCAAGGTATACTGATTACCATAACTACGACAGCTATAAAAATCGTCAATAGACAAAGATTTCCAAGTTGTTAAGATAATCGTAAAAACATTAAGCGTCGATAAACACTGAACAAGACATAGGATGAAACAAAAGCCCCGAAAGATAGATTAGCATTGCCACATACGTATGTATGTATATTAGTGACCAGCTCATAAAAATGGCGCCGTCATAAATACAATGGACAAAAAGTTTATCGCACGAAATAGTTCAGCGACCGAACGCTTTAATTTAGCACCTATTCCGTATTGGTATACGTAACGTCGTCTGCTTAGTATTGTTCAGTTGACAGGGCAATGACGTTGGTTCGGTGCAGCGGTTCGTGTCGTCTCCCCATAGTACCCCCCTGTACCCCCCCGAACCCTCTAGCCGACGGTCGACGCTCTCTAAAACGAAAAAGGAAGCTAAAGGATAATCTATCACGCCCGAGGCTCAGCTTGATAAAAATGAACGATTAGAACATGCAGCCGTTGATTTTGGAACCGCATGCGAAATATATAATCCATTTCGGTGCTTGTTTACCTTTGCTGCTACGGTACATCTTGGCAGTTCGTATAGTAGGTACTCGTTCCCGAGCGTGTTGAAAGTAAGTAAATTCCTTTGTATTGAAACTATGAAAGTGGTTCAAGTCTAACTTAACTTTATGGAAGACTGACTCCATGTAGATAAGCGAACTTTCTTGGGAGCTTAATTACCCGACTGCTAATAAAGAGGCTCTTCTTACAATGTCTACGGGAATGTTGATGTCTTATGCTTCGGTTTAAGCTTTATAACTCATTTTTATGTAAAAGTGATTGTAGGTGATTACTAATGTCCATGCGCATAATGTAATTTAAATAAACGAAAAACTTATTTAACGACGATCGCATATTAAATGGCTACGTGTATATTAAACTGACATTGGTATCTATAATTAAGAAAAAGGTGGTAAAATCGTTTGTAGTTCTACTCCTGCGGCACCATAGACAGATCTATTTCTGCCTTTTCATAGTAGTTATAAGCACTACTGTGTTCTAATGTACAGGATTCTAATGATAAGGGAGAGACACTTGACAAATTCTTTCTAAGTCTTTAGGGGTAACAACGTATATGTAGCTAGTCTCGGGTAAGACCATTCTATTTCTGGTAGAATACATAGGCTGTAGTTGCTATTTATAATAAGCTAATACAGTTTACCGAATGATTGCAACCTAATCAGCTACTTCCGTAAAGTAAAGAAAGTCCGCCGATATTGAAAGGGATAGGATATTTTAAGCATTAAATTTGTACGCACGAAATTCGAAGTGCGTCTAAAGTTTTAGAGTGTACGCGTTTTCAGAGCATTAGAAATGTCCGTTTAGGGCGGGTTTAGTGAAGAAAGAATAATTTAAAAGCTATAACTTACTGTGCATGGCATTATACCCGTCTGAAAACTTGAATTTCGAAAATTGTTATTGAACTGTAATTTCAAATTTTACGACCGTAAAATAACAGAATGTTCAACAACATGTTTGAATAATGTAAACCTTTGATATTCAATATTATGTTATATGTTATATATTATATTAGGCACAAAATGCTAGAATAGATAGATAAGGCAGCGATGTCGGTAAATACAAGTTAAATAACTCAACCTTTTTGTGTTATCATTTTCGGGTATTGTTGTGACTTACATTTTATAAGGGATTTTTATTAGGGTTAAATGTTTGTTTTTATAAAAAATGTAATTCAATTCTCACAGTTACACAAACTAACGGTACTTTTTTTATTTTCTCATAGAATTTTCGGAGAATACCGTAAATGTTTTGCATTGTTGATGTAGCTTTTCAAAGACTATGTAAATAAATAAAAACCTGAAATGTTTTATACAGATACCTATGTATATTTTTGGCTAGATTTACGACAATGTACATTGAGTCTCAGAGACAGGGATGTGTTTGTCTATTAGGTCACAGCCTAAGGTGCATTACTCTTTACCTTTGGGAAGGGGGTGCTAAGTTCAGACGGGTGCATGGAATTCGGCGGCGCCGAGTGGAGTTCAATGGCCGGGCGTAGACCTACGCGCTACGCAGCTACGCCGTAGACCATTTAATTTTATTACCTTGCTAACTGAAAAAGGCATAGAAAAAGAGAGGGAGTGCTGCAAGTAAAATACACCATGAAGAGATTTTTTAAGCCATATGGCATACGTTACGTGTGTTTTTGTTTAGATCGAGGTATTTACTATTGTGTGTCATGGTGTCGGGTATTCTCCCCGGTCAGTTGTCCACCCATTAATTCCTCAATATTGGGCCCGGGTCTCTTCTTAAAATGACAGTGAGAGGGATTAGGTGGGCCTAATCCCTCTCACCGGCTGGCCAAGTATGGATTGATAGTCTTCACATTCTTTTTTAAAAACTGTCTTGAGGTCCACGATCCTTTTCGTCAACGTTAAAGAAGTTTTCGTAACTTACTATTAATACGACAAAATCTTAAGCAATTAATGGTGCTCGCCAGGAATTTGTACCTTGGACCCTCAATCTGAGGGTCCAACGTACAAATTGAAAGATTGTCTTTCAAACAATTAGGTTATCATTGATTTTTATTAATTACCATTCCGGCAGGTGCTTATGTTATTAATTCAGACATACGTTCTGGATCTGTTTCTATACTCGTTTTTGTGTACCCAAGTAAATTCTATTGTGAGGGTATGAGTATAACTATTTCAGTTATTTATGTTTATTTATCAATATATATATATATACAACTCTTCCGTTACTGAGTGACTGACTGACAAACTACGAACAGGCGAAGCTACTGAGAGTAGAAAGTTGAAATTTGCTATGAAGATTCCTTAGGCAGTGTGGAGGAGCACTAAGAGAGATTTTTTGGAAATTCCATCCCGAAGGGGGTGAAAAGGGTAAAAAACTTTTGTATGAAAGTTCTACATCGTTGAAGTCAGTGACTTGAAAATTTGGATTTTAGTTGTTTACAACAAATTACTGAATACGTGTTTCAAATTTTTCTGAAAATTAACCCTTAACTCGTTCAAAAGGGGGGTGAAAGATTGTATGGGACTTAATATAATTTTCGAGATAAAAAGATGAAAACTAGTAAACATACTCTTTATAATAAATTAAAAATAAAATTTTCTAGATTTTTTCGTAAATCTAGAAAATTTTATCTCGTAAAAATATGGGGTGAAGATTTATATGTGATTGAAAATGTCTACATAACATCACGCTATGTTTGTTTGTTGGCTTTATCTTATGTAGTAGCGGGTGAAACCGCGGGCACATCTAGTTACTTTATAAAACAAAAATAACTCCAGTTCAAAAGCTTGCCTTGTTTGTTTAAATATAAACGAAGGAAAGCTAAAAAAGGAATATTATTGTTATATATAGTATAGTATGATATTAATAACAAGTTATAATTGTAACAGACGCGGCATTTATTTAGCTAAGAACTAACAGGTATGTTTTATATTTCAATAATTATATTAGACGAACCCCTTGATTTATGAGTGAGGTATTTTTCAGTAAATGTTCATATTTTATTTCAGTCATTGATAGGACATGACACGTGACTTTTTAACCGTTTCGGTAGTGAACCAAACGAATAAAAACTGCGATTTAGTCGCGATGCTGTTACATCGCTTTCATAAATTGCAATACTGAATAGTTGCTATCCCATTACGTTAATAAATCAATCTACTGAATAGTTGCGGTTGCATCACGTTCATCAATCGCACTACTGAATAGTTGCGGTCGCATCGCGCTCATAAATCGCACTACTGAAAAGTCGTAATATGTACTTAAATATGCTATTGATTCAAAAGGTTTAAATGTTGTACAAATAACCCATTATTGTATATCAAAAATTATGATTCGTGCCATATTGATTTTTGCTAATACTAAAATGTACCGATAGATCTCGTCTTGAAATATGATTAGATAGTTCTATCGATTTTCACTAGGGACACTGATTAAGAAAACCTATTTAAATCATATAAAACATGTTGTGCCCTACCGTCTCATCAGCGTTTCGTTTTGTTTCAGTTGTATGTATCAATTATTATTTGTTTTCAATTTATTTTTAGTAAACATTTTTATTTATTTACTCACTGTCTGTTATAAAATTAGCTATAAATTAAAATATAGCGTTAGAGATCATTTGTTAATAATTAATATTTGCGTCTCTTACGTCAATTTTTCAAGAAATTTATCAAGAAAGTTTTGGCGTGTAGTACGCTCGTAACTGGATGGCATGTCAGCCAAACCTGCCGAGGAATAGATATAGAGTACGAACCGAACTCTTGCCAGACGCGATAACGCTGTGGTACCTTTCCAGTTACTAACTGAACACTAGGGTTCCGTGGTACATAGTATATTTGTTAAATTTTCTATACTTGTTCTATTTTATTTGCAATTTTTTTTTAAAGATGTAGCTTGATGCGGCTTGTGGTAGAAGTTGAACGATTAAAATCGTCATATAATTATAAAGTGGTTTGCTCGGCAGAATACGCGCGAGCGCTGTCAGTTCGTTCCTAGCCGAAGCGAGCGCAGATGAAAACGCATACACTGTTAAAATTATAAAAAAAATTCAAAATATATAAATATGTATTTTGTTATAATTTTCAGTGTGTAGTGTGTGTGTGTCTTATGATCAAAATGTAGTGCTTACATGGCCCCAACTTATTCGACTTACTCTTTTTGTCTGTCTTTTTCTATACGAGTATGTGGGAATATCAAAATTCGAGCATACGAGTATCGTGTGTGCACGTTTGTATAATCTCAATACTAAATACTGAATGTTGGAATCTCGTTAATACTTATTTGTCATATTTTATATCATACTATAAAATTAACTACGAGTTATATTGTCTCGTTATTGCAATTTGGCAAAGGAGCTTGAGAAACTTGATACCTGACAAGGACCCCAACTTTTCACCTATATTTTGTGAAATTTCTTCGCTTGATGCCGATAAGCTACTGCCGTCCAGAACTGGCTTAAACTTCCTAATACTAAGGCAAAAACAAAAATAAAGATGAATGCAGTTGAATTTTATTTCTATGGAAAAATAAAATGGAATGTCTCCTGTAAGTTTGTCTTGCTAGTCCCTTTAAATCAAAGTATTAATTAGTCGTAACAAAAGAAGAAAAAATATGTTAGACGACATTTTATTTTCAATGAATATTATTTTATACCTTAATAGTTCTTATGTGACATTCTAGTTCATAAAAATGTTATGATTGATTTATTACCTAAGGGAAGTCTGCCTTCTGAAAAAACTGTAAAGTAATTTATAACACGAACCATAACCCTTTCGTCAAGAAACGCTCTTGGTACAATTTTTTGGCAACTTAGTAATGTTGGGATATTTGTAACATAACAAGATTCAAAGTTCTGTGACATATTCAGATAAACATCTGCTATACTCGTATGTATGACAATTTGAGGAATATGAATTTCAAAATTTCCTTTAAATGGCACTTCATCTGAAATTAGCAAAAATTCGTACACTTTTTCTGGGATTTAGTGATTGAGCAGCTCATAAAAAATATTACTATTATAAAAACTGACGATCAAATTCAAATGAGTGGTATTTAGTTGATTAAGATGCTTTCTGCCACCGATAACTCAAAGCGCTAAATCTTTAGAAGTTAAGCTTAACAGCGCTACAATATCGTTATACTTTCACATTTATACAGCATTTTTTTATATGTTTGAAGCAGGAAAACAGCATGCATTTCAGGTGGACTGCAATCCTCAACTATCAGGTGATGGTAAGTGATCACTGCTGCCAATGGACATCGTTAAGCAACTTCATACAGGGGTTCTATCTGAAGTCGATCACAGATACGTTGCTTCACCCGAGGATCACGATGAAAACTACGACAAAAACATATGAAATTCTTTCTTAATATGAGACTTCATACGGAAGACAGTCGATAACCACAACCTTACAATAAAATGCACGCTGATCATACAACCAACAAACGCTGAACAAATCTGAACAATCCGATCCGGTGGTAGTGTAAAAAAAAATATTGTAAATGACAATTTGTAAGTGCCCTCGTAGGCCTATGAAAAATAAAGATATCTCATTTCATTTCATTTCATTTCAAATCAAACAAACGCTGATC
>DWTU01000806.1:0-15234 GCA_018251515.1 Cecropterus confusis
TTGGTAGCGTAAAATCTGTATTTATCATATTATTATTTATTATTATTAAGTTTGACTTCTGCCGTGTGTGAATTGCACACACACTTTTTTTCTAGTTTATGTATTTTGTTATAGCATTTTATCATAGTTATACCTAACGTGACCATACGTCCCGATTAGAACGGGACCATCCCATTTTTTGATTGTTCGACCCGATATCCCCGTGAGAAAGATTGAGGGGCAAAATTGTCCCGTTTACTCAAACCATCATGGTGATAATTGAAAAGTCCTGAAAAGTGTAGGGAAGCGTTACTTAATATCATTAGGAATGATTTTTAGTTACTCCGACAATTGACGAAAAGTTTCTTGGAAATCGAAATTGAATTTTCTTTTTTATTAGATTATGAGATGTCTTGTTTCGAATCAACAAAAACTTGTCACGCCGAGTGTGTACAAAAAACAGTAACTGTATAACTAACATAATGGTGGTTTTACCCGCATACTACTCCGTAAAATCCAAAAAAATAAGAAAATAAAACTCAATTAACAGTCAAAAGGTTTCATCATAGATAACTTATGTTTACGAGTATCACACTCATCAACCTATTGCATTACATCCTGCCACATATCTCAGCGTGTTTATATGGGGAAATCGTTTACAAAATACTTTCCATGCTTATGAGGTTAGGAATTAGGAAATCGATTACATTGATTAATACTTACGAACAGTAAACAAATATCATTTGAACGTTTTGTGGTAAATTCCATTTTAGTTTCAACCACTGCCTCCAGATCGTGATTATAAAATTAAAAGGTTTCCAACCCGATAATACAATATTTTGTACAAAACTACAGTAAACGTAATTTACTATGAAATGAAATGAAATGTCTTTATTTTGTATAGTCTGTCTGTGCCTACGGGGGCACTCACAAATTGTCATTTACAATATTTTTTCTTACACTACCACCGGATCGGAATTAAATCGGAAAAGAATTCTATTCTAGAATAGAATTAGAATTCTATTCTAGAATAGAATTCTAGAATAGAATAGAATTCTATTCTATTCTATTCTAGAATTCTATTTTATTTGCATAAATGACTGTTGTTGCAAAATACAGTAGATTCCTACACTATTTTTAGCACTACAGTATACAGTAAAAAGTTAATAATATATTAGATCTAATGTAATTACAGTACATCTGGAATCACTGGTTTCAACATACGATTTCGATCGTAACTTAATGGGATCTCGTCTCATTCACACAAAAATCTTCAGTGAATGTAACGTAGAATTTAATTCCAGAAAACTGATGCTATCTTGGCTGCAAGCGGCACTGCCGGAGTGCCGCGTCGGCAACCTCACGACGGACTGGAATAGCGGCATTCTCTTATCTGCGCTGCTCGACTATTGCAAGCCAGGCACCTTCCCACACTGGAAAGAGCTAAGTGAGTTGTCTGATTTTATGCTAAACACATTGTTGTTGTCGAATTATACTATGACTAAATAAAGTGAGGTGCGTTGAGGTTATATCGGAGCTGGGGTGATTCCATCGACTGAAATAGTGACCTAATTAAGCCATTTCTATAAAAATCCTTTATATCAAGCATGTCCATAATTTTAATGATATCGTATATGAAGTCGCCAATTTCGCAAAATTTGGTCAATTTGGTCTTCAATTTCAATTGTACTGATTGACCCCAGCTCCGATGTTACCCCAATCAATCTTACTTCATATTTATGTACTTATTGTAGCCCGGGATATCACCTGCGTTTAAGGAAATGTCACAAACTTTTGGTAGCGTAGATGGTTTTTAATGAAACAAAAACAAACAAATCTCAAGAAACAAATTATAAGTATATTAAATTAATACTTTAAATTAAATTCAGTAATTTTGGTTTGACGTACTTTCAAACAAACAGGCAGACAGAAACTCTAAAAATAATAGTAATAGTAATAAGTATTAATATATTGTTGATTCTCAGTCAAGTATTATTTGACAAATTTATACGATGTATAGTTTAACTAAATCTTTCGAATGAGTTGGAACGTTAACCTGTAGAATTATTTATTTATCGGCTGCCTCCATAAACACGCACATCGTGGTAATTCAAATTTGTTAGTAAAGCTATTCTTGCATTTCGTTTGAAGGCTGTGGATGCCGGCCGATCTCAATACGTAGCGACCACCTTAGTTCTCAGAAGCGGCAACGTTTGTTTGACTTCAGCTGGAAACTCTGTTTTATGTGGAGTTGGTTACATATCTTTGTGCGATACTAACCACTCACAATTACATGACTTCATGCTGGTTGCTACTTAAATTTTATAACATAAATATTTTTTACTCAATTACATTATATCATTAATACAAGCAAAGCTCAATAGCCTGTTGAACAACTAGTATCCCTCAAATACTCTCACCCTCTTACCTACGTCGTTCGTCTTCTGCAAACACACGCTTCACCGTCCTTACAGAAACTAACTGAGCATTCTGTTTGACATTGTATCTCAGCTACAATGACGGCAGTGCCGTATCTACAATCAATACTCTGTAAAGGAAACATGATTTTACTTCGCTGTTTGACGATTTCAAAGCAAGGACTTCTACTGCGATACAGATCAAAATATGAATTTTATTTATCAGTATAAAAATATATACTTAGTAACTATAAAAAGGTTGCCGGACTCTTCATTGTTAATATTATATCTTATATATATGTATAGATAGTTAATTTTATTTTAAGGGGCAAGGCGGTATATAAATAATAAATATAAAATAATGATTATGTGATATTAAGAAAATAAATTTTATGCTTATTAGATACATTTTATAATAATGCATATTTTTAACTTCATCTAGGATATCCTTTGTTGATTGTTATTGTTTGTTGTTATGTCTTTGTTATTGTTTGTTACACATTGATGATCGTACTTATATATTACGCGAAATGATAATTTGAATACTTCATTGGAAATGAAGTGTGAAACTTGATTAATAAATTATAATTATTTTCCATCAAATAGTCAAAATTCAACTTACATCTCATAATATCAAAATAAATTGTAATTTACTCCGATATTATGAGAGTTGGACATAGGAAGTTTCTGTATTTGTAGATTTGCTCAGAAACATAAATACATTCCGTAATTTTCATGGTTATCTCTTAAACAACATGAATTGCCACCTTTACATCGTAGATATAGAATGTTTTCTGTCTGAAAATGTAAGTTGAACTAAAAATTGCAACAACCCGCCTCAGTCTCTCCTATTTATATAGTTCAATTAACTACGAGTACATTTTAAGCTTTATTTTTATTCCAACAAAGATACCCGAGAATCGGCTAGACTGGATTAAATTCCAAATGGATACAACCAATATTCCAAATTATTTCGCGAACTTAATTACATTGCAGTGAATTGAATTGTTCAATAGATGAATAACAAAATGGTTTCCCAATATACGAATGGAATTTTCATTTAAATTGTACTCCACCAATACAACAAATATAAGAATATGTTGTGAATATTTTGTTTTTATAAACGTGTTTTGATAAATGCCAAAAAAATCTATTTGTTGAAATAAAACTACTTGATTAAATCAGTACCAGTACTGTACAATACTAGCCAATAGCATTGTAGTTGAAAGACACTTTCTTTGAAAGAAACTTTCTACACTCATAGCCCCACAGTAGGATTTTCTCCTCTGTCATGAGTATACCATGGACACTCAATGACGAATACACAAATACAAAGTTGTATACAAAGATACATCGTGAGGAAACATACACGCGTGAGAGTTCTTTGAAAAAGATCTGAAACGTATGTAAAGTCCACCAATTTGCGCTTGACCAGTGCATTGGTTTATGGGCTTAATCCTCTCTCTGAATCGAGACCAGTGCCCAGCACCTCTCCATAAAAAATAACACCTTATTTATATCGTTTTAATACGAGGTTTTTTTTATATAACCACTTTATCTATTTATTATACCTATAGTATCACCAGCTTAGGATGTTGGAGTGCTGATGGGAATGTATGCAGGAAAATCACAGCATGAGAATGACATTAAAGTGTTTTGTCAAGAGCCGATAGTGATACTCCGTCTTACATTGGACTCTACATAGAACAGCATTTCAACATTCTAAGCTGGTGATACTACATACCTAAGTATACATTAAAACTACTGAATGTAGATGAGGTAACATTTCACTATGAAAATAAAAAACTTGTTAAAATGCTAAAAAAAACGCACAGGGTTGCAAACGAGCGAACACTTGTGGTGTAGCTAGTAGAAATATTTAATTAAATATTTTCTGCGTTCTTGATGGTCCGAATATTTTCACATAAGAACTTGTGTGGTTTTAATACCAACAAATAAACCGAGACTCAGAATGAACAACATTTTTTTTTTTTATGTAGTTCATTTATTTTTATCAGGCTTGCAGCTTTAAAGGTATTGCACTCTTGGTGGTTCGACTCCGAAGTCACCGCTATACCCATTTAGGGCTTATGTTATGGGGTTCTGTGTTCGGTCCGGTGTGTCGTATTCGGTATGTTTCGGTCCTGGTTTGAAGGGTGAGGTACGGGATATATACTTATCGGAAGCGTTCCAACATAGTACTCAGGGGTAGCAATGGATTTGTGGTCAACCTCTGGTAAGTCTGATCTTATCTGGGGTTGGTTATAGATGTTCGTGAGCAACATTGATGACATACCAACTAGTTGAGTACAAGCTCGTTTGCTTTTATATAATAAAAAAAAACATGTCTGAGGTGTCACATGTGGAACACCCGATTGGAACGAAATTCCTTTCGTTTTAAAATAAGTATTATAGGAGGTATAATTAAATAAATTAACAATACTTAGGAGTTAAATAAGAAAATGAAAGAAAAGAAGGAATGCTAATAAAATTGTGATCAATGGGGTTTAGTAAAGCATATTACTATTACTTAAATTCAGTTTTCTTTTCAGATCGTCATGAAGCAATAGAGAACTGCCGTCGAGCGATGAAGCTAGCGCACAGAGAACTAGATGTCCCAATGGTACTGGAGCCCGAGTATCTGGCGTCCCCCTGGCTAGACGAGCTGTCAGGCATGACTTACTTGTCCTACTTCATGAAGCCTGGCTCAACTGGCTACAGGTCAACCTTGGAATGGGTTAACTCGAGGCTAGAACGGGCGATTACGAACTTCACAGTAAGTTAATTTTATTACGTACTTACAAAACCGAATGACTATATAACTATATAGTAAACGTGACAAGAACTATATAACTATATAGTAGACGTGACGAGTAATATTTATTACAAATGAATGTTATAATTGACATTATTAGAAGAATTATGTTTGTATGCCAGGGGGAATATAAAAGACCTTTACGTTTTAATTACTTTTGAGGCATTATGAGTTTCATTTCGAATAATAATTTTATTACGGTTCACATTTTTATGGAGCATACAAATTAAATTTTTATCACTTGAAGTCATGACTATATAAATAAATTTATTTAATAATTTTTAACACTTCCCATGTGCTCATTCTTTTACATGAGCTAATTAGCTTAAGATAACTTAATACTAATATGAGTTCAAAATTTGTCCAAAAAATTACTGAAAGTTTTAGATTTTTTAATTTTATATTTTTTACAATGAAAGAAAGAACAAAAGGAATGATACGTATTATTTAGCTATTGATTAGAATCTACCAACTAAGTAAAAGACTAACCAAAAGACACACTGCAAGAACATGTGTCTTTACTCTCCAAATAAATGTAGTAACAGCCGGGAATATTTCCATATTTTCGCCCAAACACTAATAATTTAAGAGGCCAATAAGCTTTTCCGAGTATAGTTATTAGTTATGTTGTCAGTGAATTATTTCTCTCAACGGCAAGTACCCCGGAAAACACTTAGCAACTTTCCACATTAGAGATTTAGCCGAATGGGGTGCGGTTTTCTGTTCACAAATAACAGTAACATTTCTGTAAAGATAATTTATCATTAAAAACATTACCCATTAGCTAAATCTTTTCAAATATTACTTAATTTCAAATTTAAATAATATTATAACAAAGAAAGTGTATTAGATTGGAGTGATGTTTAATGCAATACTACTCGGTTTTGGATGAAATTCACAAAAAAGAAACTTTGTGACGTAGATTAAGAACTAGTAACATCGTTAAAAACATTACAATATAAACCCGACTGCTTATAAATATTTTTTTGTTCATGATGATATGTACTTAATTTAACGCTTATATGAGTTTTGTCAAAAGAGTCGAGTAAAAGTATTATATATATATAGCTGTAGTCATTTAATTGTACTTTTACAAATCGTCTGTATTGCGATCCTACACCTTATAATCGCAGGGTTTGAAGTTCGGGCCGTCCACTCTATTCTCAAGATAACAACACTTCTGTAGGCGAACCCAGTTCAATTTGGTTGATTACAGGTGAAACAGGTCCATTTCCAGAAGTGAACACTTACCACGAAGTGTGCCGCACTCTTCAATTTTATAATGATGAAAATAATCACTTTATGTACTCACATCTATGCGCGATTCAAAAAGATATAAAAATTATATGAGTTAATGTAAAATGTCCATGGATTGCAGTAAGATCTTAACGCTTTTATAAGCATCGAGGCATTTTAGTAATTGGGAGTAGCAACGGATTTGAGATCGACTTCAGATAGAACTGTTCTATATGAAGTTGCTTACAAATGTCCAAGGGCGATAGTAACTAGTTCTTCAGATGGTCTGCATGCTACTCCAATCTTAAAACGCATTTACTTCTACAATCTTATAAAAAAGGCAGGGTGGACAGTGTGCCCATACACTATTATTATTTTAAAATCTTGTTTTTAGACAGATTGGAATGACGGACGTGTGGCGAATGAGTTGGTACGTTCCATGGGTGGTCCTGCGCCACCCCCGAGTCGACTACGGAGGGACCCAGCTCGGTGGGAGGAGAACAACCAAATGGCCATTGACGCTGCTAAAAAACTGGGTAAAATACTGTAAAAAGTCATTAATTAACCGTATCCTTTTATCTTCTAACTAGAATGTTGGTGTTTTTATGATACTTATGGCAAAGAATCTAACACACCTGGCCAAATAAAATACGTATATATCACCAGATTAAACAAGTTTTAATATTTATTTGCTGGATATAGCAGGCAACAGCCAAGGAAAACCATGTATAACTTCTGTACCAAATAAATTTATTAACCGTTATGAAATTCCGTAATTTCACAAATAAATTTACGAAAATTTCGAATAAATTTCAGTCCTGATATAACGTTCGATAATTGGCAAATCGAATACAATTTTTTTAATCCTGTGTTGTGTGTGTAATGTATTTTTTAATCAGTATCTATTTGTAATGCATTGTATAGAATCTGAAAATCCGCGACACTCCATTGACGGCAAAATTGAAACACACACATGTAATCAATACAAATTCAATACTCACTATTAAACCTACACCCAGCTCTACTCGTAAAATGTCCCGGTCGTAATTACAAAAGGGATAATGTCCATGCGGAAGTAATAGCGCCAACAGGAATTTGTGGTCTTTAATTACAACTTTGAATAATAATATATTTCAAACTACATATTTGTAAAATTTGAATGAATTTATGTGTAACATACAATAATAAATTTTATAATTTCATGACAATAATATTTGACAGCGTAACAAAAAATTTCGGTGATCTATTTCTTATTTATAACATGACTGCGTCAGAAGGAGTTCGCCGATATCCGCTTCCTTCGATCATACCGGTTAACTTGTTTAACGTTAAAAATAGGAAAAACTAGCAAAATGCTTTTTATAATGGCATACACTGTTTAAGGCAGGAACTGGATTGGCAGTACTGCCACTTTAAAACCTATAAACGTGGCGCCTCCCACTTTAATAAAACCAAGTTTTAAACGCATGTATTGACTTATATTGAATATTTCAGGTGTACAGCCAGTACTATCAGCCAAAGACATGAGTCAAAATGACTCAGAGCACCTGGGTGTGATGGCGTGGGTGACACAGTTCAAAAACGTGCCTCCTCGTCCGCCAGTTCATGACATGCTAAGAGTTGCTCTGGACTCTACTTCGGGAAGGGTGGGAGAACCGGTAACTATCACAATTGTTCAACAATTACTTTCATTGTCAACCTATTATTGTCCCACTACTGGGCACGGGTCTTCTCTCAGAATGAGAAAGATTTTTAAGCCATAGTCCACCGCGCTGACCAAGTGTGAATTGGTTGACTTCACACACTTTTGAGTACTCTTTTTTTTTCGAGAACTCTCAGGTGTGCAGGTCATGATGTTTTCCTTTACCATAAAGCAGTGATATAATTATTTTTATACACACATCATTTTAGAAAAATCAGTGGTGCATGCCTGGGTTTCGAACCTCTGACCCTCGATTGAGAGGCAGTGTTTCAACCATCACTGTACATACTTTAATAATTGCTAATTTGTTACAAGATCAAATGAAAACAGTAAAAAAATCAATTTCATAGATAAATCGTTTTCTTTCCACTTTTCGTTATCTCAGATCTAATTTATTAAAAGAGAAATTTGAAATTGTTCCTTTTTACAGTGCCCAATTGATTTTAATTAAAAGCTTCAATAAACTTTAATAAAATTTAGTTACTTTTTGTCGAAATTTTTATATTTTGAATTTATCATTTTTAGTTATTCGATTAACCGTAATTTACCTTGACTAATATTCTCCTCGGACCAAAAACATAGTCTTCGCCTCCCGAAAAAGGCATTCAGTTATACCAAATTCACACAATGAATATAAGTTATCATATTATTAATTTTGTTCCGTGCACAAATGGATCATAAAATATTAAGCGGTTGAAAAATATAAGACATTGTGTGTCATTGACAGTGTTATTTATGTGTTGATCAACTACAATTCATCACATAAAAAGGGATATGAAGCGTTAACGAAATGAACACTAACATAAAAACAACCGTCATTGCAATATTCATCTAAGCGTTGTCTTCCAATTTTAGTTTGAGATTTTCTCGTAAATTAAATCGTAAATAATAAGTAATCGTAATACATCGATTTACTATTTCATGTAAGTCGATGATTTAGTACTCTTTCAAGTGGAACTTCTTTAAACTCATTGTGATTTGAAATTAAACGAAAATACATTACGATGCATATCGATTAAACGAAAATACATCACGAAAGCAGTTGTTGGAGCTACAACTAAATAGTGGTATACCCCTATCTGAAGAACCCTAACGATTCTTTCGTAGCTTGTATAGGTTCAAGTTTGGTATATACGTAATAAGAAGACCAAATATGGGATGCAGTGATTAACTTATTCGATTTTACAAAAGTAAATTAAATTAAATTTTACAAAAGTCTTATCTATACCCATTTCAATCTCTCGTAGGCTACTTTTCAGAAGTTTCACTTCTGCTGTGTTTGAATTGCACACACACATTTTTTACAGACATACATAAAAGTAGAGAGCATATCCAATGAGCTTTCGATGTCGGAGGTGAAGGTGTCTATTGTGAATCCACTAGAGCAAGAATCCAGGTTGAAGTTCGATTCGCGGGGCGCTGGAGAGTTTGTTCCTGAACACGCTGGGATGCATGAAATCGTTCTAACGGTGGACGACATAAGGTAGTTTTATAAAATCGTATCATAACTATTATTATATAGTATTTAATATTATGGGCTATTCGATTAAATTAGCGGATGAAATGTTAAACTTAGATAAAGCCTTACCTGAGCTTGACCTCAGATGCGTACACATTCGTCTAAAATTAGATTTAACATAGTAATTAATGATTGACAATAAATTCTAGAAGTACTCAGGTCGCAACGAAATATAATTTAAAAATTATTTTCCTCTTAATAAAAAAAGTCGTAGAACGATAACGTACGGTCGCGGTTGCGGCTATTGTGAAGCATCTTCTTATTTTACTAAAAAAACGTTAAAAAATTCCGCAGCAAAGTATTGCGGAAATCTTTCGAGTTTAACGTAAGTTTTGCATTTCATTCACAACCAAGAACAAAAGTAAAATAGGGACAAGAAAAGAAGTAATATATTTTTATCTTGCGCTTTTTCTTTTGATCAGTGGTTGAATCTACTTAAAGTTTGTAAATTTACTCGTTGAGCAAAATACTCTTAAGCTTAGGCAGAAGCTTCATATAGTAACTTTAATATATATAACATTACGCTTAATGTAGAATGTATACTCTCTGCTGAATTATGTACATCCCCACAAATATCACATAAATAAAGTTTTACAAGACTGACTTCACTTAATTAACTTACTTTTTTTCATGATGTAACCGGTACTTACGATAAGTTTTAATTTATTACTGTCTTTTTTTTATCTGATTGAAATGGGAAACGAGCATGCAGTCCACCTGATGGTATGGTTATTGCCGCCCATGGACATCTGTTAGCAACTTCATATCAATAAGGGTTTCTATGTAAAGTCGATCACAGAACACACATGTAGCCTCATGTACAAGTGAGCCGGCAACCACACACTTCAAACGAAACGCAAGAATTGCTTCACGCTAGATATAAGTGGTATCTCCCTGGTCGAACTACACTGCTACATATGTAGTATGTATTATAGCGTATAACTGGGTTGAAATATCTAGTTATATATATTACATGGATAGTCGTAATGATGCAATAGTTCCTATTTACAAATCTATCAATAATGCTTGTCATTGGTCCCTCACCATCATAGATTAAAAACCCCCTGTTGAATGTACCTATTAAATAATAAAAATGTATCAATACCATTCTAAGACGATGTCACACAAAACTAGTGGAACCATTTTGATTTTGGAATTCGTTTTAATGAAGCCCTTTATTCATTATTCTTATTTTTTCTTTATTTATCAAATTCTATATACATTTTGATGGTGGTAGAAATCTTTGTGGTTCGACTCCGGAAGCACCACCGCCACACCTATTTCTGCCTCATAACAGCCGTCTTATCCATTGCTGTATTCTGGTCTAAAGGGTGTGGTAAGGGAGACATACTTTTCCGAGGCATTTCATCTTAGTTCTCAGGGGTAGCAACGCATCTGTGACTAAACTTAGGTGAGACTTTGATCTTACCTAGGGTTGATTACTGATGTCCATGGGCGGCAGTAGGCACTTACCATCTGGTGGGTTGCAAGCTCGTTTGCTACTTACACATTATTAAAAAAAAAATGTACATACTAATTGCAAATGAACTTACAAGTTTTGCAAATAGAGCGCTACTGATGTAAATCGCGTTATTCAGATCACCATACAGAATGCGGCTATGTAATGAGTATTCAAATTAATTGTTAGACCTCATTAGGTCGACTGTTGCGTAGCTTTGGATGCAGCTTGTGGATGTACACGAATTGCATTAAAATACTAACTGTGTTGGACCATTACTTAACTATGAACTTGTAGAAGCAGCTTTACATATGAAATCGTAAGTAAATTATAGCTTACAGCTGTGTGACATACTGTGTGACATACACAGCTTACTTCTAGTAATCTAGATAACGGTCTCGATATATTTGTCTGTGTAAGTTCGTTTTTTAATTTTGAAGTAACATTACGACAGGAGCATTATCTAATACAAGTATATGAGAGTAAAATATTATCACGCGCGTGTTTCGCGCGAAAGTCAGTTTCGCTGTGACCTCTACTGTCTTTAGGTTATCCTAAAACGGTTAGACTTTATTGGCTTTATTATCTTCAACGTTATTTATTATCTTCCATCTTATCCTGACACAAACGTTCTGCTACGCTCAGGTCACCTCTGTATGCATAGAGTTTTAAGTTATAAACTACCACACTGGCCGATTGTGAGATGGGAAAGGTGTATGGCCTGTGCACGCCATGTTTCACATCGTCAAATGTCCTCGAGAATATTGAGTGTATAAATTTCTTGTTCATGAACCCTTCAAGTTTAGACGTGTAAATTGCATGTTTTCATCATCATGAAAGCAAATGTTAATTAATTTCTAATACACAATATTGCTACTTCATAACGTAGTGTAATTGACAACATGGTAAATAGAACCACAATTAAACAGAACTGCCACATTTACGCAAGAATGCTACATGATAATTGAGAGCGAAACGAAAACGATCTCCAAGGACTGTGAACATTACTAATGACGTATTCCAGTGAGGAATACCTCAACGATGTGTTCCGGGGATATCCGGAATAATCCGAGGCCGGAGAGACGCAATTTGTTGGGCAAGCCGCGCTCTTGACGGGCCCGTGCCGTGGCAAATGAACGTCGGTGGCCGAATAATTGAAACTATAAAGCTCCAGGTCACAATACGAAAAAACGTTTTTTAGTCTATTTTCTTTAAGAAACATACGATATTCATTTCTTTTAATACTTAAGTGTATGAATTTCCTGTTAATAAATCCTTCAAGTTAAGATGTAATAATATTTCCAAATGCAAATGTAATACTCGGTCTTTAGTATAACCCACAAAATTTTGTGCATTTAGTCTATAGTAATGAAGACTTATTGAAATCTGGTTTATTTGACAGACTAGAAGTCATTCAATCTGCGTGCAAGGTTAACGGGGACCTTTGAAAAAGGCTTATACGTACATATAACTCAGACTCAATCGGCCTGTAATACTTTAGTAGGATTGATGAACTACTACGCTTTGCTCCACGCGTCTGGAGTAGTGATGTTGTTGCCGACGGAATAGAATAACCTTACCGCCAGAGCGAAAAAACTTGAGATTTTTAAAACATTCATTCATATATTAAAAAATATATAATATAAAAACAATTTATATGCATCTTGACAGTAGTTGTATCCCAAGTGAGTATCCCCAATATAAAACTCCGGATATATTGACGACTTAATCATGGTTTGAAATAACAAAAATTAGTATTGGGTATTAGGTAATATAGAAGTTTCCTGTGAAATACATTTATTATATCATAATAATCCCAGAAAAGTCGCGGAAAAGGTTTTCATGTAGAATCCCGGATACAAAGGTAAAGATTGCCACAAACTTTCAAGCCGTTATATTATTGTAGATATGTAAAGTATTTTCTACCAAATAGGTATCTACTCTTTTTCCTTGGACCTTTGGTGTAATAAAAATACCTCAAAGGGAATCTATGAATTCGTAATATGCGCAAATTTTCTTCTGTTGGCCGACACAAGAATTCGATAAAGATTCTAGGGTGTGGAAATCTTGTTATATATCTAAGAACCTGTACCCTAAGATTGGAATTCCGGAAACGAAAACCTGCACGATTGAATACCGAAAACTTAATAGCTTCCTCAAGTGCCTGCCGATTATACGCATATAAACATTAATTAACTATTAACGAAATGATGCAACATTTTGTAAAATATGTAAAAATATGTTCTGTTCTTGAGACAATGTAGAAAGTATATAAGAATTTAACGAAAAAATTTGATACATTATTTCTCCTATACATTTAAAATTATAAATGAACAATCAAATCAATTAATATTAACATCAGTTAGCTCCAGGTGACGAAAATAAAGAATATTGTTATTATTATAAGTATAGTATGCCTAATTTGAGGATGATTCTAGATTTGTAAGGTGCACTTATTGTGAAATAATTCTCACCACAAACCTCTAAGCAGAACGTACAATAAAATTATTATTTGGATATGAAATGTAGGTAACTATGTAATGAATTCCTGCTTATAACAATCCTGTTTAGAAAATTAAATTTTATTTAAATAAGCAAGTAAACACGTATCTTAGATAAAAAAATTAGAAGCCTAATTACAGTAAACCTTAAATCGTTATCATTCTTCTTAATTTTATTATGATTCAAGGAAATGTTATCGAATAAACAAGAAAAGTGAACCATACATGGGCACTGTTTTTCTCTGACTATAATTTACCAGTACTTTTTGAAATTACGAACATATATTTAAGCCGAGACTTATTTCTTATTGAATGAAGATGATTTCCTTCAAAGAATCGCCTCAAAATACCACCTAGTTACTGAATTTATCGTAAAATTTCTATTTTATTAATGGGAAATACGATTTCTTAAATGCCTGTTGCGTGCGCGCAACACCATATACCTTAAAAGAATAATTTTACCGCATTATTTTTTTAGAATTCATACAGACGCAGTATTGAGAACCTTTAACACAGTACAGCTAAGATATAAAATATGAACGAAAACTAAAGTAAGAACTCCACTCAATCCAATGTACTATGAACCCAACTTTATCAGGACGACTGGTAATGTATCGCCACACCCTAGCTCCAACATCAGTCATTCTTCAAAGGCCGTTGAAGGTACCTACTGGATTATCAACGCTATGATGGATAGCGTAAGTCATTTGTGAGCCCTTTCTTCACTCGCTCACTATATTTTTTACGACCTGAAAATGAACATTTCTGAGGAACCAGCGACAGTTTGTGACTGCGTTATGAATAATATTACGCTTTATATACGAAGTTGTGACTTCTCAGCCTAAACAAAGGTTTATAATATTTTACGATTTGACGTAAGAAGTTAAGACTTAAAATCTTGAAATGCATTTGTTAAAAGCCAACTTTGCTTAAAGGGTAGATAATGTTAAAATCAGATAATTATACTGTAAAAAATATATAATCTTAATATATTTGTAAGTACCCCCGTAGGCCTATACAAAGTGAAGACATATCATTTCATTTCATATATATCAAATACGTGTCACGTTGTTTGTCCGCGATAAAGTCCTAAGCTACTGAACCGATTTGAATCAAATTTTCACACCGTCTGCAGTTTAACCCAACTTGAAAGATTATAATAAGCTTATCTTAATCTTAGTATATGTAAATTATGTGTCACGTTGTTTGTCCGCTATGGACTCCTAAACCACTAAACCGATTTCGAAAAATTTGCACATCGTATGTAGTTTAATCCAACTTGAAAGTTAGGATAGCTTATATCTTAGAAAACTTACGTGCCACGTTGTTTGTCCGCTATGAACTCCTAAGTTTATACTACACTACACTACTAGGTATATATGTAGGCGTATAGTATAGGTATGTAACCATGTCGTAATCTGTTGGATGGCATTTCTGTTAGATGCTTTTAGGGTTCCGTACCCAAAGGGTAAAACCGGGATCCAATTACTATGACTCTGATGACCGTCTGTTCGTCACCAGGCTGTATCTTATGACCCATGATAGGCTGACAGTTGATTTTTTTTACAGTTGATGTATTTCAGTTGCCGTTATAACAAAATATACT
>DWTU01000807.1:0-15231 GCA_018251515.1 Cecropterus confusis
AGTTGCTTACAGATGTCCATGGACGGCAGTGGCCACTTACAATCTGGTGGACTGCATGTTCGTTTGCTGCTTCAGTCTTATAAAAAAAGTTGGCATCCTGTCACCGAAACGCAAGAATCGCTGCATGATCGAACTACAATATTGACTTGACGAGTAAGGTTTAAATGTTGAGGTGTTTTGACTTAGTTTTAAGAGTCTATTTATTTCTTGCTCTTGAATGCAGAAAGTCTATCTAATTAAGGCGAGGGACGCCTAATTAGATATTAATTCTAAACCGTTTATCAGATCATATAATTATGGTCTTGTACCATCAATTATGACTTTTGATAAATAAGACTAACTAATAAGCCTTATGGATGGGGTAGGGGTTGACATGTGCATTATAGATAGAGAAATCCGGCTAATATTGAAGTGCCAAGTTACATTTATCAAAACCAATAAAAATAGTGACAAAAAATGGAAAAAATAACATAAGAAACAAGAGAATGGTAAATCTATGGACACGTATTAAATATATTATACTTTTTTAAATGAATTACTTTAATAAAATCTATAATTCATCATCAACCCATTATTGTCCCACTGCGGGGCACGGGTCTTCTCCGGGAGTGAGAGAGTTTTAGGATGGCCTAAATGGAATGTACTATGGAGTCCACCGCGCTGGCCAAGTGCGGTTTTCCGCACGATGTTTTCCTTCACCGTAAAGCATTGATAAATAATTTCTAATACGCACATAATTTTAGAAAAATCAGTGCTGTGTGCCTGGGATTCGAACCTCGGACCCTCGATTGAGAGGCCGAGTTTCAACCATTAATCCTATCACTATCATCTATCTATATTTCATTATGTGAACTAATTATAAACTAAAATTTAGTCACGTATGTGACTTATAAATTAAACACGTTATCTAAAACTCCAACCAGTGGCATAATTTTGATATGAAATATATATATAGAATAATAAGTTGATTAACATTACTATTGCGATTAAACACCGACAAAATTATTGATTCTTACCCTACAGCGTCAGTTGGAGGGTAATGATTTTTGTGCACATGTATGTCCATTTTTTTGTTTTTTTTTGTTTAATATTTTACTAATGTTACTTGTTTTATGATAATTACATCTAAGATAACAACATGGACACAAAGACTACAAACACCCAGACCCAGAACAGAAATCTAAACTCATCATTCACGTGTCTGTCTGATCGGGGATCGAACCAGGAACCCACTGCGCGTCAGACCGGCATGGTAACCACATATCAAACGCCTGGGAGTTTCACATTATGCCAAATTTGACAATTGAACTGCGACTGATAGTTTATCGAATTCAAATCGCCCGGTATCCCTACACTCCTTGATTTAGATGCGTTTGGCACGCGACCTGGTGAGCCAATTAGCCAAACAGTGCCATTTGCAATCAAACTGGGTTCATATATATATGTTGGATACACGATAGTTTCTTGTTTTTATAAAGTGGAAGTAAATGAGCATGCTTCGTACCTAATTTTCGTATGTTACGATCAGCCTTTTAAGTCCCGTTGACTCATTTTTGCCGACTGACGACTCGGGTTCTAGGCGTTTAAAAAATGTTTTATTGTAAACTCTGTAAATCATACTAATAACGGGTCTTCCAACAGGGACTTCCGAACTTTATCAGTTGATAACCTACTCAGAATTTCGGTGAAATTTGGCGCACACATATAATAATTTTGTAATAAGTAATTACCAAAAATACGTGCATAGATTTCGCAATCAACCCTCTATGTTTTTACTCAGAAATTCAAGTCGAATCACAACAAGGGTTGTTTCTTAAGAGTTCTGTACCCTGTCAGAGCGTAAAGTTCCATCGTGAAGGTGTCATTAAAAGCGTTGAATCATTCTTAAATCTGACACGTGCAGGCACCACATATTTATTATCTTGATACTATGTGAAGCGTATGACCTTAGGAAATGGCATTTGAATTTGAAACAGGATCATTTTTCATGGATTAAAATTCGATCGTATGCACGATGTTACATTTTAGCAGCTGCGAATGACTTAAAAAACTGAATATAACATTACATTATGAACAAAATGGGCTATTGTTAGAAACATGATCTTAGCACCTGGAACCACTCGTATGTCCGCACGCAAGTTGTTGGCGGTAGTTTTATTTTTATTTACAATTTAAGTCTACCCTATTTGAGTACGGGCTATATATGGCAATCATATGACTGAAATATTCACGTTTTAAATGGGTGAAATCTTTCAGCAGACGATTGGAAAAATATTTCTTAAATAAATTGTTTCTATAATAATCGTTGAAGGTGGTAGAAGCCGTTGTGGTACTACTGCGAAAACACCATACCTATTTCTGATTAAGAAGTGGTACCAGGTGGTTGAACCAGTGTAATTCGTCCGGGGATGCACCACCGCCTCGCGCATTTCTACCGTGAAGCAGTTTTTGCATTTCGGTGAAAGGGTGTGGTTGTCGGCTCACTTATACATATATGAGGCGACCATCTTAGTTCTCGGGAGTAGCAACGCAATTGAGATAGAACTTTATAATATGTTACGGGTACTCACGATATGTGGTTGTATGAAGTTCTTTTGAATTTCTTTTTGCCAATATTTCGACCGAGTTACATGGATCGTGGTCACGGCGAAACTCCTGTTCTATATGAAGTTGCTTACAGATGTCCATGGGCGGCAGTGGCCACTTACCATCAGGTGGACTGCATGCTCGTTTACTACTCCGATCAATTTAAAAAAAGAAGTAAGTCCTACTACAATCAGAAATATATCAAAAAAGAAATAACAACATATTATAAGGTGTTGAACATGGTTATAAATGTAATGATTTCTTTGTCCGCCCACAAACGTTTGAAAAAAATACGCGACGGAGAGATAACCTTTTTTCCTTGGGACGTTAAAAAACATTACTCTCCTGATGCCGTGTAAAAAGAAAACATGTTGATTGTTCAGCCGTCACACGCTATTATTTTTAATTGACTCATTTTAAAGTTATATCATAACCTAACCTAACCTAACCAGGGACGTTACGGATATGAAATTTCGGATCTGGATAAGAATACGGATAAAGTAATATTATACCGGTTTCGGATACGGTTACGATATGTAATTACTTCGTATTATCCGTTATCCGTCCGTTTTCGGATAATTTCGATTACGGATACTTAACTACTAAACTTAAAAATCAAATAGGCAATAATTTTGTTTTAATTCTATGTTATCATTTGCTATTAGAATCACTCATATCAATTATTATAGTAATATTACTAACTAATCATTTTTAAGTGTTATTTACATATTCGAAATTAACGGAACTTTTATATTAGATATGGTTACAGTTACAGATTTTTTTCCGATATCCGATAGTTTCGGTTACGGAGCTTCATAACTTCCCTGCTTATATCGTAATACGTGTGCGCCAATATTTTCTGCTAGCTAATGAGTTTACTGGTGTTACAGCGAGCAAACGCAACGGAATGGCGCACGTTGGGTCACGGCCGCGTCCCTGACCACGGTCAACGGCTGCGTTTGAAGGTGCCCCCTACGAAATAAACGACGTCGGTCGCCGCCTTCATTTTTAGGGTTACCAATTGGCGAAACGCCAGGCGGATTGTCCGCGTTGTATTGTGTATGCATTCGATTGTACGTTGTAGATATGTTAAGTTATGCGTAAAGTCAAATACGATACAATAAATTAACTTAAGTAACATACTTTTGCATTTTACATGGACTTTCCGGTTAGTCATTTTTAGTTACAGGCCGTTTGGCTTGCATGGTAACAATAATTTGGCATTCGTTATAAAGTACTTTGTTTTGTAAATTTTACTTAATTGTATTATAATGTATTATAGTATGTATTATATTATATTTATATTATAGTGTGTATTATAATATTATAGTACGTCAAAAATGATCGTTTTTCATTTTTGTCTTATAGGAATATAGATAGGATATAGGATACTGTAGCTCACAATAATCTGTTTCCGAAATTTAAAAACGTTGCACGCGATGTATGAAATAATATTATTTACGTGTTTAAAAACAATATGTTGTTAGCCCCGATTTCTTTCGTGATATTATATAGCTATAAAAACCACGTTTGATGTTCTTGGAACTAGGACAAATCCTGAACAAGTCACACCAATGGTAACCCTAATACTGATCTTTATAGCAACAGAGGTAATTTTGCAGTGGCATATCAATATGTTCCGTCTAAGTTTTTAGACATATCATTCATTTAATCATTGATAATTCGAATTAATTGACCATTTCAAGGTAAAGGTTCATCCCACATCAGTTTTTGTTGCTTAAATAGAATTTATTGTTGTCAACCCATTATTGTCCCACTGCTGGGCACGGATTTTCTCTCAGAATGAGAGAGTTTCAGGCTATAGTCCACCGCGCTGGCCAAGTGCGAATTGGTGGCCACCACATACCTTTGAGAACTTTTTAAAGAACTCTTAGGTGTGTAGGTTTCCTCGCGATGTTTTCCTTCACCGTAAAGCAGCATAATTAATTTCCAATACGCACATAATTTTAGAAAAATCAGTGGTGCGTGCCTGGGAACCCCAGACCCTCGATTGATAGGCCGAATTTCGACCGACTCACATAAAACGTACGACGTTCGACGTATCTCATAAAAACCTCTTATTCTCAACATTAACATAACCTGCCATAGTGCCCTTATAATATTTAATATGTTACAGTTATTTATGTCAGAACAATCTAAATATTTTGTAAACTTTTTCAGCCTATTTAATTGACGCAACTCTCCAACGATTCAACGGAAATTCGTCCCAAATCTTGCAAATGCAGAATACCAAAACAGAACTAGTAGGAATACCTCGACTGAATACATTACATTCCATTTCAATTACGCACCACAAAGCAAAACTAGGGTTCTAATCGAAACTGGACCCTGGAATACGGTTCAATGGGTAAGGGAAAATTTTGGAACGATTCCAGAGGAAATCCTTTTGCACATTATGTTCAAAAAGCCTCAACAGTTTTCAGATGCTGCCCAGCAAAACTCTATGAATTTGTCTCCATTGTCAAATATCATCCGTTATAATGTTATTTGTTTCATAGTTAGGATAAGCGATAATAAATAAGTTATTTTTTTAGTTAGTGAGTTTATATAATTTTGGAGGACTTTACGTCCTTAGGTTTAGATACGGAAGTGTTTTGGAGTTTTTATTAATTTTGACGGACATGTGGTATAAATCTAATGTAAAATAAGCTGACAATTACTGTTCAGCCACAAAACTTGGTTCTATTCGGAAAGCACCATCGCCGCACTTATTTCTGCCTAATAACAGGAATGTATAGTGCAGCAGTATACAACAGTATATAAAGGGGGACATACTTATCGTATACGTATACGTAACTTACATCAGTCATGAAAGTACAGTACGTGCTAACGATGCTTATGTCCATATCTTGCTCAAGAAAAAGCCTTCACTATAATTAATCCATAAAAGTATTTTCATAATATTTTAGTAGCAAATTACAAAAAATTACCACACTCTCTTGGACTTAAAATGTTGAAATATATTTTCATATGGGTAAATATTTTTGTTTTTATAAATAACCTAGAATTACTAACCTATAAATAACCTAGAAGCTTTAATGAAATCGAAAGTCTAGTAATTAGGATTTAATGATATGATTGAACCGATAAAAGAAAAGCTCTCACGGTGGCTACGGACAGGTAACGTCAGATTTTTATTTGTAATCAAATAAATTAATATCAGTAAAGTAATCAAAAAAAAGTAACTTTGATCTTTGAAATTGAATCATGTCATGTATGAAGCTCATTTTTAAGAACCTTATACGATAAGGAAATATTGGGTTGAAACCGAGCCAGTGGAAACAGAGCCGCTACAAAATACAAAATAAACCCTCAGTTCCACTCTAAATGGGCTTCCTGATTACTTATTAAATATTCTGAATAAGTTGAGTTCCCCTTTGAACTTAAAAGTTCGTTTTGTGCCATACTCCTTTATTATTTGATGAGATGTAATAGGCATCTCTGTGGACTTGTCTCATTACGTATTATAGGACGATATGCGATTTTGCCTAAATACGAGAAATTTTTGCATTCGTAAATGTCACGTATTTTATAAACTCTCACATTATTTATATAAATGGAATTTTGGAAACGATTTGATATAATAAACTGCGTATGGCTTTTAATTTTAAAATATGATTAAGTTTATGATTAAATTCATATTATCACGGACACCCTATGGACATTTGTAAGCAACTTCAGAACAGGGATTCTATCTGAAGTCGATCATCGATGCGTTGTCACTTTAGAGAACTAAGATAAGGTTCGATCCCCAGCCAGACAGACACCAGAATTATAAATTTAGATTTCTGTTCTGGGTCTGGGTGTTTGTGTATTCATCTTTGCGTGTCCATGGCACCCACGACACAGGAAAAAATCCTACTGCAGGGACTATATAAAAACTAGCTTTCAAATCTTTAGTTAGAGTTGAATTTTTAAAACGTTTAATTTCTGTAGGAATGTTTCTACACTTTATATTCAAATTTATTTACTTACCTAGTACATGCAGTTATTGCGAAGTGTCGCCGAGTTAAGCTAGTATCTATGTACATATAAAATGCATACGTACGGAATATAGTGCTAATATATTTTGTAATAAATATTCTATAGACTTCCATAAATGGAGTGTTATATACTTACTATTTTAACACTTGTAAAAAATAACTCATTTATATTTTATCTCCTCATATTGCATCCATCCATATCGTCGATTCGATATCCTTCCTCGTTGAATTCTTATTAAATGTTTACAGAAAAATAAATCCAAAAACCTTCTTTAAAAAAAAAGGACGAAAGATTCTAAAGTTTGTTTAAACAATGATGCATGAATAGGTTTTTAATATTAACACCTTTAAAGAACACAACCGTTCAAATGTAGGGAAAATATTTTTATAATTATTAATTTAATATCTACTTGACCCTACATTACCTTCTATGGAGGGTCATAAGTAAATTATTGTAAGCCTGACCCATACAAAATTTCAATTGAATACTTGGGTTTTGATTTCAATACTCTTATATATAATACAATAATCCTTTATTGCCAACAGCATTATTGTTTAAAGTTGTATCGTTTACTGTAAATCACTTTACGAGGGTTGAGTACAATATTATTCTAGGTGACAGGCCGTAGGGCCAATTCACATGTGCTTTCTCTTCGCGCGATTATATTTTATCTGCGATGTAATCGTCAAGCTTAGAACTTAATAAGCGCGATAAAACGTAATACGTACGAGATACCTACATATTATTAAATATGCACATTATTCTATATTGAAGGCAGTGGTGGCATTCAAGGTAGTAGATCAAGTGTAGTTTAACCGGGGAGATGGTGGTACTTTACCTATTTCCAGCGAAAAACAGTGGGTTTTACATGAGGCAACTATTTTTGCCATCGAAAGTAGCAACACTCTGTAATTGATTTTAGATAGAATCCAAGTACTACGAGTATTCGATATTGCTTACAGATGTTTATTCAGGTGACTTTGATCACTTGTTGGTAAGTGATCAAAGTCACCTGAATGGTGGAATGCATGCTCGTTTGTTATTTTTACATAATAAAGAAAAAGTTTAGTAGATATAATGCCAAATTCTGCTGAGTTTTGGTTTTGAGGTGCTTTTATTCAGAATTTTAGTTGCATATAACTAAAATATCTGTGATAATTATAATTGATAAACGACATGCATAGGCGTAATGACACGGAGGTGGCTGCTAGCAGTCTCCAGACAAGAATAATCGCAAGATAAAGGAGCACGCGTGAATACAGCCTTAGCTAGGCTATTTCAATAAAACACTTCACTCACCAGTTCGTTTTTCGCACATAAATTCCCCGTCGCTGCCCTCGAGGCTCTACACTTCTTACTACACGCATTAATATCCATCTGCCACTTTGTTAGGTCCATTATGTCTGGTGCTAGAATTCTTACTTAGCTGTTTATATTGTTATAAGGCTCCTAATTGTAGGCATTAATTTTGTTGGAGGTATTGTTATATCTCTTTAGAGCTGGGAAATAAACTCGTGAACTACACAAGCAGTTTCATGTACGTCTTGTGTTTATGTATCGTTATATTGTATAAATAGTTACCGATATACGTAACAAAAAAAATAACAATTATTTTTTTTGTTGAATGAATGAAATTGGTTTTTTATCTTTAAAATAAAAAAAAAAAACAAGATAATATTTCTATTTTTACTTTTTAATGTACTGTATAGGGAAAAGATTCTGATTTCGTATTAGATTGCGCTTAGTACTGCCAAAAATCTTACGTGAACATAAAATCTCCATACAAATTCATACGTAAACAGAAATGGTCTATAAAAATACAGAGCAAGGTACAGTAATCGCAATTTCGTACGTTAAATCGCTCGTGTGCAAACATCTAAAACGTTCGTTGCACTCTAGGTGCTCGTAACTTCAGCGCGGACTTATCAAAATAGATGCGTTTCAGTTTTCAAGTAAACACGCAGTGCTCCTAACTTGCTTTCGTATTTTCGGAATAAAGTGTCAGTTTAGAAAGTCGGTGATTTACGACTCGTTCGCACACTTTGTTGAATGCTCCCGATGTTAGTTGTTTTCGGTACAGGAAGACGGGTTGTCGCTGTTTTGCACTGTCATTGACTGATTTCACGTGGCGGCAATCGATTTCGAATTTCTTAAAGTGCGCCATTCTTAACTTTGATTTATGTATTGGATTTTGAAGTCTTTTTAAGTCTCACAGTACGTTTTAGTTATTGTTTGGTTCTTTGACAGGGAAGCTTAGACGGCGTGGCGACTTCAAAACTCGGTAATGATTTATTGGCAAAAGGAGAAACTTTTAACTTGTATTTTTGAAGCAAGGATTTCGATATTCAATTGCCAATTTGTAACTATATATATGCCAATTTTAAATAAACGGCAATTATACATATTTACCTTGATTGAATGTATTTACATAAAAAATGGTTCCAGCAGGAAGAGGTTTGTGTATAATGACTAGGATTATTACAATCTAAACATTTTACAAAAATAGGTAGCTTCGAATGGACATAGTCTTGTAGGAGGTAAAAGGTGGTAGAAACCATTAAGGTCCTATTGCGGCGACCTCACTGCCACAACTTTTCTGCTTAATAACAGTAATGTGAAACGTTGTTGTATTCTGGTCTGGTTCCAACTTAGCATTTAGGGGTAGCAATGCACTTGCGCTAGACCTTAGGTAGATTTTTTATTTATTTGAGGTTGACTACATGCTCATTTTCTATAATATATATTTAAAGTACTTTTGAATTTTATTACTAATATTATAAATGGGAAAGTTTGTGATAATGTATGTGTGTTTGTTAATCATTCACTTAAAAACTGCTGGTTGGATTTCGCTGAAATTTGGCGCCCAGATTTATGCTCTGGATTAGTACATGAGACTCGTTACGGTGGTAAACGTGATCGAAACGGGAAGAGCCGCGAGAATAGTATAGTCTTATTATAAGTATTTCATTTTAATTAAAGATTACAAATAATAAACTAAATAAAGTGACAGATCACCTACAGCTATAAGTTATCATAGTATGACAATTTTCTTTTTATTTTTAATTAATTAGCGGAACATCTGACCTATATAAAGAATTACCATTTACATCGATTATTTATGGCTTGTATTTTTCTCGTTACTTGTGAATTGTGATAAATGAACTTGTTTAAACTCGGCTGTGTTGTTAATAAAGAAGGTTCTAGTAATTAATAGATGTAGGTCGTACGATGAAAACTAAATTAGATCTACGGCTCAGAAAAATGAATGTTACTAAAGAATAGTCAAACTTATGCCTCCCTCATAGAGGCCAGTTTTCACTACCTACTTCGTAATACAGTAATTTCCCTTTATTCGTAGCTGTATTTTATTACATTAGCATGAACGTGATGAAATATTGCTAATGAAGGTAAATTTATTATATAGGTTCTAGCCACATTCTTTAAACAACTAGCAATTCATTAATTTAATTTACTTTCGGATACAAAAGTTATAATTTTATATGGGTTTATTTCTTTCGCATTTTCATCATAATGAGAAAAGGTAGCATTTAGAAAAGGAATATATGTAATTATATTTGCTCCATGAAAGTGAAGAAAGTTTTATACTCATTTATTTTGTCTGTGACGAAATAGTCATATATGTATATATATATGTTCTGGATTGTTAATAGTACTTAATGTAGTACTTTATGAAATATTAGTAATATTATAAATGCGAAAGTTTGTAACGATGTTCGTGTGTTTGTTACCCTTTTACGCAAAAACTACTGATCGGAGTTCGCTGAAATTTGGCGCACACGTAGCTTATGACGCAGATCAACGTATTGGATACCTGTTACCGTGGCAAACATGACTAAAGAAAGGATTGTAAAATAATAAAGAAATTAAAATGTGAATACTTCAACGTATTGAATTTGGCAGAGAGGGTGTACAAAAATATAGGCTGATGGTTGAAATTCAGCGTATTAAGCATCGGGTCTGACGTTCAAATCAACTCTGATTTTTCAAAGTTATGAGCGAATTAAAAAAATATCATCACCTGTTGTAACGGTGAAGAAAAACATCAAAAAGTTAAAAGTAACTTCTCAAGTTCTCATTTTACTCTCAGAGAAGATTCGTGTCCTACAGTGAAACAATATTGTGTTAGTAACGACAAAACACCCAGAAACAAAATTTGATAAATACCTCTAAAAATGGTATTGCTACCGCAAAATTCTTTTAAACTCTATACAAAACTTTAAATCCATTGACGCACGTGTTGTGTAACTTCCAAAACGATCACGCCTCATGTGACTACTAGTTTAACGAAAGTAGCAACATGTAATAAAATTCAAATGAGCTTACAGCTTTTCATTACAACGAATGTTATGCAACACGGGGACCGCTACGTGCGCTTCTAATCGTTTAGCAAACATACTGTTGAGCTACGGTGTGGTCTGGGAGTACCTTTAGAGTGTGAGCTCACGAGGAGTAAGGGATACTGGATGTGGTGCGTGCGCACCCATTGTAATAATGAAAAATAAAACTAATCATTAAATTTAAAAAAGAAAAAACTTATGTAATAATTACTTAGTAATAATAGTACAACGAAGGTATTGGTAAATTAAAAAACATTTAATTTTGTAAACGCATATTTTAAAATATTTACACAATCTATAATATTTGTTGCAAAGAAGTTTGTTAGTATAATACTACAATGAGTAAGACATAGCGTAGTCAGATTTTTGTATAAATAGATTTTGTGTCCTGGAAGCTACGGAACTTTTTCTCGTTATAGTCACAAGATTTCATAAGAAGTCGTTGGGTATCTTGAAAACTTTTCAGAAACATCATTCATCTTTCTATTTGTATGATTAAGATTTTTCATAACTACATGATATATATTTATTACCATTTGAAAACACAATATGTTGATATGATTGAAAAGTAAGCGTACATTTTCAAACAAACTAATCAATTTCAAACCGATATTTTATTCGAATATGTATGTATGTATGAATACTTATGATAAGTATAAATTTTAATAAGAAAATATTTTGAAAAGATATAAAAAATACACGTCATTTCAAATAATTCAATTTTCAAACTATGTTCAACTTCCTACTTCCTATTATGTAAATAGGGTTACCTACTTGATATAAGCCTTTCGTTTTATCTCCGCCTCAGTGCGTCTTGACACAGGCGTCGAGAGTCATTCAATGCGAATGTGTTTCTATAGAAAGAAATCTTTTTCTTTGTAGTTAAAAGGTGGTTTTATAAGCCATAGAAAACTAAAGCATCGACTATTCAGAAATTTATTATGGTAGACTCACAGACTATTGACGTTCTCATAGACGAATAGAAAAAATCTACTGTTTTAAAAAATCTTATTTTATAGACTAACGGCATATAGAGTTCACCTGCAAAGCGCATAGATAATCGTAGAGATTTACGTATTTTGCCGATTGTTTACTTACGAATGTACCAAGTGTATGCTTGAACAAATTTAAAATGTTGTGGGCAGTTTTCAAATAAATGTTTCTTAAATACATACATTTGGACCTACTCATTTTGTTATACCCACTGTAGAAAATGATACTATTTCACCCATTACGATGGTCATTTATAATCCATATTCTTATCTTGACACCTAATTAACTAAAACTTCGAAATTCCTTAAGATATCGAGGTACATCTTCATTATGCGAGCTCCTGTTTTATTTTTAGATTCGCCGTGCTCGACCTTTACTGCACATTCAACTTGCTCTTATTTTATTGAATACTGTAAATACGAACATAATTAAGTCTAAGAAAAGCACATTTTTCAATCAAAATGTTTTATTAATGAATCTCATTATGATATTATCAATGAGATACGCTACTGTTTAATAGTATTATTTCACTTTACGTTACTTCATCGCCAACTCATATCATTATCCCACAGCTGGGCATGGCTTCCAGGATGGGAGAGTCATGGTCATAGTCCAGCGCGTTGGTAATGTAAGAATTAATAGACAAATTCGTGGTACTTAACTTATAGCAATTATGTTAAACGTTATGTTTTTATACTACATTATTTGTTATCAATTCAGACGTAAGTTAAGTAGTTGTTATTAGTTGTCTGTTAGTAACCGCGATAATCATGTCACTTCTAGATTAAAACTTTCTTTGTAGTGAGCTTCAAACCAAAGGTACCTGAGATCCGCACGGGAACCTTCACCTTTATTTATGTATACTCAGACAGAAATCACCCTTTGCGTCGCCGCTCGACGCATGGGAACCAAGAAAGCATTCAAAATGATTTATTGTAAATGGTTTTCTACTTTGTTGGCTAAAATAATAAGTCCTGTGCCCGGATTGCTGTTCTAAATTCGATATTTTATTGTTACTTTTTTCCCTTGCCGCCTCGCCGTATCGACGCGGCACGAATTTAATTTGCGATCCCAATGTGAACCCAACGGACACTGAATGAATCAGCAGTATGGTAATCACCTGTAAAACGAAGTAAGTAACAGTAATTAGAGGGGAGAAACGGTGCCAAAGCAATAAACGTGGAAGCTGCAGATGAAGTTGAATAAGATATCCACGACGCAAATAAAAACGTTAAAGCACAGTAGGACTTGCGGGTGGCTTTGTCCGGCCACACAATGGCATTCACGTCGTACCGATTGACGCTTCGACTGCAAAGGTGTCATGAGAATTAGTGGGCCATTATTGCTCCATAGAAAACGCTATGGTCAAGCAGAAAGCAGATAACAATAATTAGCTTGGACGATACAAAAAGTGACATAAATCCCGCATAATAACTTCTTAGGATTGCAAAAAACGACGTCCGAGTTTACCTGAATCCTATTTTTTTTGCAGAATGACTCGGAATGAACGTGGGCCGATATAATAAACACCTCAATTCTTGGCAGAGGCATTGTTTAATGATTTTTCTGTTGTGATCTTGCACAATTCTCGGGCGACTTGGTTTTTTCTGCGCTTAACTTGCGAGAAAAATAAAAGTTTTTGTACGTCTTGGTAGCATTTAAACAAAAGGGGCTCGGGCGTCGTGTGAAGGTGTGATTTATTTATGACTTAGCCTTAAGAGTTCTCGCTTGACCGGCTCGAGTTGGCATCTAATGTATGATCTTACAATGAATTCATAAAATTGACAATCAATCAAATGTCTAAAACGTCGTTTCTTTTGTTTCAGGTGCAATATGGAAATGTCGCATTTGGACAACACGACAGTGGGCGGACATAATTAATTTTTTTTTACGTAACACCGTGTTTTTTTTCACCGCTATAAAACAAAAATGCTGGGGTGTGCTCTAACGGGAGCGACCTCGGTGTTCACTTACTTCGCGCCAAGAGACGTCATCTTCAGCTCGGCTGACAGCCGGTGTTTAGACAAGTAGATGGTTAGAACGGAAAAAAAATTCTCGACAATCAATTCGGTCCTGTTTGAAATTTCGAAAGTCTATAAATCGATACGAACGAAATCCGAAAGTACGCGAGAAGCGCGAAATCTGAATCTGAAACTTAACTAGTCATAGTCACAAAATCAGCCAATAGCAATACTAAGTTACCAATAGGAGAAGTGATCACAGCTCAAGAGCGCGCGGTACTGGAATCGCCACTGCGGTGGTATGCTTTATATTGCATCTTGTATCGACTGCGCGCTGACTGGTCGCTACGTCACGTGGCTTCCCGGCGCGCGACTTCAGTGCTGGATGCTACTAACTGTATACACGTAAGTACTATTTTATTTTCTATATCTTTGTTAAGTTATCAAATAATGCCAGTTTCACACTATGATAATTTCGGATTATTGTGTTAATATTTAGCTAATGTTCAAATTTTCTTATTTTAATATGCGTTTAAATTATCATTTAAGGTGTCAAGTAAAGTTTAGTGCCAAAGTGATTAAATATTTCATTAAGTGATATTAAAATATAGGCTATATTTTTACAGTATTTTCTGTCAAAATCTGATAGTAGCTATAATGAATAAGAACAGTTCGCGTGTTCAAGAACATTTCGTGTACAGAAAAGTGAGTGTTGGTATCGAATTATTACCAGGGAGCTAGCTAGGTTTGGAATGGTGTAATAAATTGTACATTGTTAAGAATTTACTGTTACCTGAGACTTTATGAAGTGTCAGGTCCGTACAGGCAATCATATTCGAATACTATGTACGCTTGGTTGGCCCTACGACCCTTCCTACTTCACGCTCATCAATGTAGAGGACATAAACTTTGTCAGAGTTCCGGCAAACACCTTGGACACTGTCCACGGTTGTCTCGTACCATTCGATTTATTACGCGGGTTTCATAACATGCTTCAGTCTTACTACGGCTTAAATCGAACTGTTAAATCTTGATAATGATATAAACGTCATAACGAGCTATATTTTATAATATTATATCAGAGGTATAGCTGAGAACGAATTTAAAGAAATAACTTTTACTAGATGAAAACACGCTTTCGCTCGGTTGTAATGTGTCTCACACATAATCTATTACAATATGTACATAGATATTTTTATAGTTATAATCAACTAAAAGGTGTTACACCTTATACTTAGAGCAGAGCAGATTCTCATAAAAGCTGCCAGTCCGCTAGACGCCACCACTTGTAGTAGCTAGTTTGCAGTTTAATAAACTGGTCCCAGTGC
>DWTU01000808.1:0-15225 GCA_018251515.1 Cecropterus confusis
ATTTATATGTTTCTGTATTTTTATTGTAAACTGTGTTGAAAATATTAAAAAAAAAATGCAATAAAACTAATTAAATTTTTAAACCCATTTATTTATTAAAAATATTTTTTTTTTGAATAGGTAAATGCCGTGAAATAGTTACGTCTAAATTAGTTTACATGAATCTAATACATACGCAAGGCTCGATATTTAACATTTTTTTAGAAAAATACAATAATATCAAACGCTAAAGTTTATACTATTACTAATCCAATACACTCATTATATTTTAACGAAAGATATATCCATTCTAATAAATTGTTCAGACTTAATCATAAGGATACATAATTAGTTAATTTAGGCACTTCTTTCATTCACTGAGGTGTTGTCATTTTCCAATGTATTGCTGTAGGAGAAGTATCTAAGTCTTCACCGTCAATATCAGTATCAGGTAATGTTGTCTCTTTGTCTGGCATGATAACCTTTTGTGGCAAATCATCCAAATCGGACACGTAAGCCCATTTTCCATACAAGTTCAATGCAGTTGGAATAACATCACCGTATTGACCATTATAATAAGTGCGAATGGTAGAAATGGGAGCAGACAGAAAGGCTTCTTCAACAGACGAACGGATAACTCGTTGAGCACTCTTCTCGTCAAATTGTGGTGTCATCTTCACTCTCGCATCCAAAGCCAGAGATAGAAACATCCTCCATCTTGGTATGTAATAATATTGGAACATCTCCGCCCACTGCTTACAAGCGTAGTCAGTGATTTCCCCATTCGGACCCCATAAGGTTATTTGATTACGAGCATTCAGTACATACATGTACGAGTCAGCGGCCTGATTACTAACAGACTGCGCTCGTGAGAACCATTCACCAGCCCTAAAATCATTATTAGTTTCCAAAATACTTTGAATGTCATCCATAGCATCGAGGAAGCGATTAATGGTGGAATTAAAAACCCAGGTGGCAGAATTACGGTCAGTATCAAATCTCATGTAGAGTTGCTCCGCTCTATACTGCAGTACCTGACGCGTCACGTCGACTACATCATGATAATATCCAGGACTTAGACACTCATCATTCGATATTATAATTAACTTCTTGTAGGCTTTAATAAGATCATTACTAGAATACCAGGCCCACGGCTGTATTTTGAAACTAGGGCGTCGTGTTATCACATATTTACCTCTCATTCGATTCAGGCCGTTAAAACTATAAACACTTCGTAGTAGATATTTCCAAGCACCTGCTGTAGAATTACACCCGTAACGTCTTTCAGCATAATCTGCGACCCACGTTTCAAGATCCACTGGGTGTTTCCTCCACGCTGTTTCCAACATTAAGTCGTACATGACGTAATTTTGATTTATTCCCTCCGGAGTGAGACCGATGCCAATCATTGTGCTGTTTACACGACTCCTGACTTCATAGACATCTTTGTTGATCACATTCATGTTACCAAACATTCCTAATGTACCGCCAAAGTTGTGTAACATACTCCATATGAACGGCTGACCGTAATACATCCGATATAGATCATACTGTGGCCACTGTTCCGATTGCAAATCGATCACTAGCATTCGTCCATTGGGTACAGATGTCAAGAAAGTCTCTACTCTGTCAATTGGCCATAAAAGTGGATTATGAACAAACATCCAGTTTTGTATCATCCAGACCGCGGCATCATCGACTTCTTGTAACGTAGAATATATTGCACCGGCTGTGTCACGTACCAAATTTGTTGACCAAGGTAGTATTTTCACCTCATTGAAAGGATCTGCAGTATAAACGTGAGTGAGACCAGTCCGAGCAGTGATTTCCTTTAAAAACATCGTTCCAATTTCTTTGAATTCTGTGTTATTTGGATGCATAAACAAATTGCAGCAATAATCGTTTCCGAACTTATTCCACGAATCGACGGTGTAAAAAGTTGCATTTGGGTATATTCTGGAGAACGCCTTAGGCACGTGCCCATTAAAAGCTGGTAACACTGGAATGATGCCTAGTTGAAACATATAAGAGACTACTTGATCTTGAATGTTCTTTTGGAGATCATGCCAAGACTTAGGCAAGGGTCCGCCCCACCCATGCACATTGCCCATTCGAAGCCAGGACAAGAAAGCCGGTCCAGTAAGGTGATCTTCGATTTCTTCCTCAGTCATCCCGATATGTCGATAAATATTTATCCAGGCGGCTTCTTGAGCAATCGGAGCCAGTGCTAAGTTGATGCCGTTGAGAGCCATCCACTCCACGTGAGTCATCCAATCAGCAACACTCCACCAAACAAAACTGTAGGACGCGGTGCACACATTCTGATAATATCGAAATCTGTCGTTGGCGAACACCACTTCATCCACTTCTGGGAGAGGACTGGGGATAGCAACTCTTTGAGTTTGCCACGCTATCTGGGACTTGCAATACTTTTTGAGGAAGTAATTAAATCCCCAAACTGCTGCCACGCCGCTGCTCGCCTTGATGTACAGTTGTCCACCATCCGTTCGTAATACAAATACATCCTTTTTATCCTTGAAGAGTAACGGGTTAACCGTGACAGTCACGTCCGATGTGTATTTTGTTATTATTTCAATAGCCGCTTTCTCTTGCACTTCTGGCGTTGTTCTCGTTTGCAGCGTCGTAGGATCCAAATAATCGAGATTTAACGCGAAAGTTTTTAGTCCTTGCAATAATATTAACAAAATAAGTGACTTCATCGCGCTCGAGTTGCGCTCACCACGCGCGCTCTCTTTATGATCGCAACGAGAGACTAACTTGCCTTAATAAGTCAACAACAGATGTACATTGATCTCGTATTACTGATAAACAGTCTGTTCAGTTAGCACAAAGTATCCATTATGTCAGCAAGTGAAAAGATATTTATTATCGGTTCATTTATAAGACGACTTGTACTATACTCGGGGAGGTCCGCCAACCTATGGAGAAATTAACATTCGATTATAATGAGATAAGGCGCATCAGACGCGATCAGACTGTCAGTAAAAATAAGTCAGTTTTTGCGACTGACAGTCGTGCGATAGTCAATTATTACACCTTTATGAATATAATTTATATTGACGATAAAAATTTAATATTTTATTTCGGGTAGAATAAATAAAATACTAAGGTTATATAATCAAGCAGCTTATTTTTATGAGTAGTATATTATTTATTTCATGTGAAACAGAAGAATTCAAGAAGTTTGTATTAAGTAATATAATTAGATAGTTATTAAATAAATTGTAAAATTTGTTCAACTTAGAACCCAAGACTTATAAGAAAGTTTATTTTTGTGAACACTAACGAATGTAGTTCTCTGTTGTTATCTCTGTTGTTAAATATTAGGTATAAGTCATTGTCGTCGTACGAGGCCTTGTTAAATATTAGGTATAAGTCATTGTCTTCGTACGAGGCCTTGTTAAATATTAGGTATAAGTCATTGTCTTCGTACGAGGCCATATGTTCACCGTGAGGACATCCAAAAAAAGTTGAAAACACATGTGCATTGAAGAAGCGTATGGAAGAAGCTCCCGTTTCGAATAAAGGAAAACAAAAACACATGCCTGCATTTTTAAACAATGCCTATTTAATAATTTATATTTATCTATATTAAACATTCCGTATCAATAATATTTTTCACAAACAATGTTGTCTTTTAGAGAAATTAAGTACGCTTATTAATCGGCCTTTGCCTACTTTTTGTCATTGCATTTGTTCAAATATATAATATTTAAATATGTCTGTAAAAACAATACAAATGTAGTATAAGTATTAAGTTTTGCTTACAATAGGTACTTTTATCAAGGTTACGATTTTATTTGCACTTTATTTACATAAATATGATATCATACGGAACATGACAGCCATTTTAAAAAGAATAAATATCTTATTACGATACCTAAGGTATATAATGACCTCTGAGAGATAAACTGAAACTAAACACCGATACTGATATTTATGTACCTACTGTGTTAATATTATTATCTATCAAACATCAGTTTCTATTAAAAAGAATGAAATCTAAAAAAAGATCGAATTCATTATCCAGAATCCGTTGAACATTTTTGCTCATAACTCAATTGTTGAATATAGTTGTTCGATTTTTTTTTAATGAAAATATCAAGCAACTCAAGTTTTGTGAAAACTAAATTGTATTTTGCATTCTTAATTTAAACTTTAAACGTTAAATTATAAACGTTGAGTCTGTTATTTGAAAATTTGCTATAAATACCACCGGAAATTAAGCTATAAGTGTTGTACCTACTTATTTTACTATAAAAAAGACAGGTAATAGTGGAAATATTTTTATATGCATATTAATTTATCTGAATTTTATACACAGAAACGCTATTCAATTTGTTACACCACTACCATGCCCAAAATTATATTTAGTTAGTCCACTTATTGTATTAAAGTTATACTTATTCCATACTTTTGTTATGGAAGTTATAATTGTTCTTAAAAAGATGTTATAATACAGGTACTTGTATGAATGTTACTTGCGTACAATAACTTACTTATTACACTGTTTGGTTAAATATCAATGACGTGAATTTAAGAAATACACTATTCACTTTTATCAAGGTCACCTCAAGTATAAATACAATAACCGTATTACCAAGTTATTTTAACATACGAAAGCACAAAATTATAACGTACAAGTAGGTATTTACGCAATAAAATTTTAAGTCACAAACTTTCTGAGTCCTTGATCTAATGGCAGCTGTACATTCCCGCCGAGGCTCTATGAAGCGACACGAAAGACACGAGACCTCGCATCGCCAAACGGGAGTATACAAGAAGCCTAAGGTGTCTTCGGGTAATCTCGGGGACTCTCGGATTTGATCGATAGCTCTAACTTTGATTACCAGTAGACTGCGTACCAAAGAGAAAGTAATATTTATGCTTACCTTTTTAGCGCCTGAGTCATATTTTTTTGTAAAGATTGTGTCTTTGATATAATTGATACCGATCCTAGTAATCAATATCAGACTAACACAAATAAATATTTCTATGGTCATAACAATAGGATTATTTGTCGAAACAACCAAAATAAGAGTAGCAATTTACGGCTTTAATAAATTAGCTACTAAGATAGCGTTTTGGTGATTAAATTTTATTGCATGTTTTATATATCCGAGACGATTAACGATTCCATTAATGCTGTAAGGCGTTTTTCAAATTCTGGTACTTCATGGAACGTTTAGTAGCTATCATTAGTGTTCAAATGTGTGCAGGGTGTGGTTTGATAACTTTATCTAGTTTCTGAGAAACATCTAAATCGTCCAGAATATATAATAAAAGAAGCCCGTGTAGCTGGTACCGGTATTTGAGATGCCCAACTGATATATGAACCTAGAATTCTATGAGAGGATCAATGGGTATAATATACTGACCACTAAACTCCATCGTAAAACAGACTTGATGATAAAAATAAATGGTACGCATTATTTAAAGAATTTTATTTATGGACAAAGAATACAGATAAAAAAAATACGAAAATGCACAGAATTCACTTTGAAATGCCTTGGCCAGTACTTAGACTCACAGTCTGATACAAAAATCAATAGTTTTCATCCCGTTGATTACGTTTTAAGTGGGTTGGCAGTTTTGTTTTTATGGGAAATAGCAAACTAGGACGCATTACAAGTTTCTGAATGACCATTAATAATAATGGACATTTGTAATTCATCCCAGATAAGATTGTTGTTCTAACCAGGGTTTGGCCACAGATACGTTGTTATAGAAGCCTACATTGAAGTCTCGCGTGTCACTGTTATGTTGCATTTTAACAGTCTATTGAAGATATATTTTTTTTGTGGGCGATGAGAAGAGATTAAAAAAAAAGGCCACGAAATAATAAAGTTAGGCTTAAAGGCATCAAGCCAAAACCGTAAAATGATTCTAAACAATAAGTGGCGCCAAGATTGCGCGCGCTTTCTGACTTGACATTTGTCGTTTCATAAAGAAAAAGAGGTGTTATAAAAACTTACAAGAACGGTAAACATTTTTAAGTGATTAAATGTTTAATAATATGTTTGCGCTGTTTTATTTTCGTGTCAGTGTATCCCCTTTAAACCAGAATATAACAGCGCTTTAAATGTGTTACAATGATAGATGAGTAGAATCTCCGATAATTTATTCAGACATTCACTCTAAGTACTGGCCAAGGCGTATCTTTGGAGCAGTAAAGCGAAGGTAGGAACAGTCGAAGCAGCTGGTACGTAGCGGACGGCGAGTGTGACGGACTTTCATTCTTAGGCTCCCCATCTGATGATGTTCCACTGCCGTCCTGCAACCGGTCCCAGCTTACTCCGTGTCCATTGCCACCTGGAATATTAAGAAAAATTTTTAATATCAGTACATGTTGGTGGTCAGATAAGTACAAAATTTTCTATTAGATCAAGTAACAAACGAGCATGGAGTCCTCGATAGCAGGAGAGCAGTGTTAGGCGAATGGTTGAAAATCGAATCCCAGGCACGCACCACTGATTTTTCTAAAAATTGTGCGTATTAGAATTATCACTGCTTTACGGCGAAGAAAAACATCGTGAGGAAAGCTACACACCTGAGAGGTCTTTAAAAAGTTCTCAAAGGTGTGTGAAGTCTACCAATTCGCATTTGGCCAGCGGGGTGGATTATGGCCTGAAACTCTTAAGCTGAGAGAAGACCCGTGCCCAGCAGTGAGACAATAATGGGTTGACGTCACCACCCATGGGCATCTAAATGACTTCTTATAGAAAACGGGTTCTATGTGAAGTCGATGCGTTGCTACTCCCGGACAAAGATGCTTGCGTGAGGTGGAATGGTGTTCTTGCCGGCACACTTTCATATGAGGCGATCATCTAAACGCATCCATGATTGACTTTGATAGAACCCTTGTTTTACAAGTTGCTTACAGATTTCCATGGGCTGTAGTGACCACTCATCACCACATGGACCGAATGCTCGTTTGCTACGTCAATCTTATTAAAAAATAGTACTGTGGGGGACATAAAGTCTTATCTACAAAATTTGTAAACCTTATGCAATTCGATCGTGTGCTAATTGAGCATCGCATGGGTTTATTAATTTTATACGATAATGATTTTTATACAGTCAGAATATTATTTACTATAGGAATATTTAACCATCAATATTTCTCGAAATATTAAATCAAAATTTCTTTGCATAGTACCATAATTTGGTATATTTTTTGAGAAAATAATCCCGGGGAGGACCCACCGCCGCACCTAATTCTACCGTGATGCAGTTCTTGCGTTTCGATGGACGGTGTGTTTGCCGGCTCACTTGTATTTGAGGCGACCACTCAGTCCTCGGGTGTAGCAACGCATCTGTGTTCGACTCCAGATAGAACCCCTGTCCTATATGAACTTGCTTCCAGATGTCCATGGGCGGCAGTGATCACTTACCATCAAGTGAGCTGCATGCTCGTTTGCTACTTCAGTCTGATAAAAAAAATGATAGTTAATAATATTAATGTTGTATCATTTTTTAGTTTTGTTTTTGTTAAGTAGTATTTCTCAGTAATCTGTATTTTATTGCATAAATACACGTACATTGTATGATGATATTTATCAAATAATATTTTCCACGTATTTGCGCAACGGGCGTGCAATTTTATATCTAAGTTGACGGTAAATGTATTTCTTATGTCAGTATTAATTAATATAATTGCTTTTAGTATATATTTTTTTGTTTTTTGATAGTCTGACATTATAAATATGTCAGAATTTTTTAAGAATATACATCAAACTGGTTAAATATTATTATATACATGTCTTATAATATGAAACGTAACATTCATTTTATTTATCATACCGATATTATTATGCACTATGATATTTTATAGTACAGACAAAGATTTAAAATATTTAGAAAAACAGTGGTATATGTAAAACCCTTTTTATCAATTCGGACGAAGAAACACTCCATTATTCAAAAAATATTTTAAAGAGCGACGAAATGTAAACAAAAATGAAACTGTAAAGTTAAAACAGAAAAAGTAAGTTACGCAAAAATAAATTACATTATGTTTGAAGTTACAAAACGGAATTTACAGAAATAAAAAAGTAAAAAAATAATAATAATAAAAAAAGAAGACCATTGACCCCGACGTGATTTGAACACGCAACCTTCTGATCTGGAGTCAGACGCGCTACCGTTGCGCCACGGAGTCGATGTTGAAGAGTGTGTAATTTTAAATATACACTTTATATATAACAACAGCTACATAGATATATAACAGAATTTTCTTGACTTTCATTATTCATTGTGAATTTAATTTACTTCTTTTAAATTGTGATTTGTAAACCTGGTGCTCGAATGTCAAATTACCAAACGAGAACTATTATAGTAAGAGTGAATAAATCTCTTTGCTTTAATATGTCATTAACACCACACTTTTGCAGACTAAGTACCACCATTTTAGAAACCAATAAATTAATATCTACAAGATGAATATTTCACCACAGATTTATTTCTTATGCTAATATTTTTATCCCGTTTATCAAGAATGTATAAGTTCACTAACATAATCTGAGTAAACTAACGTCATCTAGCGGAATGCTTATGAACTACGTACTGTCATGGTTAACTCACAAGTTTCCTGTAATCAGTACAGAATACTATGATATCAGAATGTGATACAGTGTCAATCAATTAAATTCTGAAATTCTGTCTATATTTATTAATTAAGGTATTAGCTAATAGAGTTGCGAATTAATATTATTCATCACGTAGCAATTATAAGACAACTCTATCTAACATTGTATTTACTTATCATAGTACACCTGTGACATTGTATGCATATACCTATTATTTACCAACATTAGAAAAAAATCTCCGTTAGTCTATGGACATACAAGTGTTTTACATACTCGCTTAACTCCATTTGTTGCTACTTGGATGCGAAGACAGTCTGAATCGTGTCACATGCTTAGTAGTCGTTTCATAAGATTTTGGTGATTCGCGCATTCGATTTCTCGTCAATATGATATCGAAAACTACATTTTTTATCACATTTATCGTAATAGTGTCGTGTCAACTGGAAGCCAGTATATTTTCCCAGCTGTACTGGCCGAGGCCCAATGAAAGGCTGGTGGTCACGAAGCCTACGTCGCTTACGCCCCCTGCGCCCCCCGCGACTCACACGTCATCAGAAGAGCGAGACGAAGATTTGTTTTTTAAAGTTATACCCCTAAAGATCCGCTCCAAACGAAATTCAAACCAACCTTTCAATGAAGGACATTAACTAAGCTTATAGTCGAAAATACCATGAATAATCTGATTACATAACTTGTTGCGTCATGAACAGGTGCCGATGAACAAATTTCTATGCCACTCACAAGAATTTCTATTTCAATGATTTACGAATGATAATGTTAGGTATGTTCGTTTAATGATTATATTTGTCTTTTGTTGTTAAAAATATTGTTACCGGCTTATTGATTAATAAATCATTATTTTTACCTTTATGTTTTATTTGTTACTATGTTTTAATCCCCAAATGTTTAGTAGTTTATACAACGCGGGGTTTACAAATCCTGCAATTCGCAAAACTTTTCCTACTAGTTTCTTTTCAGTAAAACTGCAGAATTTTCACATTTATGCGTTAAATCCCGCACATTAAATTTGAACAGTTACAAAAAATGTAACTGCAAAAAAATTCATGTGCTATTCATACTTATAAATATGTATATGAAAATAACAAACGTGCTATATTTTGGTGCATGTGTTACAAATCAGATTTTCAAATGAAAATTATTGTTATTTGATGTCATTCAATTCCAAAATAATTGAATTATTATATTCTTGTAATTATAATTTTAAATATGTTGCGAGTTCTAGCAGGATAGGAACAGCTGAAATGAAATAGTGCAGGAGTAAACCCTGTGACTACTTAGTATGGAAAAACATTATTACTTTTTAAGATTAAAATTTATACATCTTTTGAATTTATTGTGAGCGAAGAATCAGTATGCAATAGTTAAAAGACATTTTATATTAATATGAATACGAAAAATGTATAACTTTTAAAAAATGTTAGAGCTCAGAAACAATGGCTATAAGCGATGTTCAAAGCTGGAAAGGTTATTAAACGCATATAAATAAAATACAAATACATCGTAAATTAAACTTTTAAAAGTCTATGAACTCCCACACTCATGGAAAGTGTATGTTGAAAAACGTAGAAACTATGGAATTATATAGAATGCATAGAGTATATTAATGCTACAATTTACTGTATGAAAAGTACTTGTGAATCCAGGAGGGAGTAAACAGACTCGCGCCCCGCAAAACCTAAATGCAAATACTCAAGCCCATCTGTCACATGACCAACGCGTTCCCTATAAGCTGAAAGACAAAATATCAATACTCGTATCAGACCAATAGTCTTCAATCTTGTATGAGGCCTAGGAACTAAGAATTCAAATATCACCGTGAATCCTAATTAAGGAGTTTCTTAAAAATTTAAACATTCTTCCAAGAGCAATGACCAGAGAAGCAATAACGCAAAGTGTAAGACCACTTTTAAACATAAGACGTGTAAATAACACTACTTTTCTTATGGTGCAAAATCTAATGATGATTTGCACAAATTATATGGTTCATAGGTGTAATTGTAATCATTATAATTTATATCTTTCATTCCTTCGTCATTTCCTGCCCTTCCCAGAATGTTACCGTTACATTCTGGGAAGGGCAGGCAGCATCCTTTCCACCAAAGATGTGCGAGGTAGCCTAGCTACTAGTATCGTGCAATGAAAATACCTGACTAGATGGATCGCGACCCTTAGCTAAGCTAAACTAGTCTGATGTGCTATGAGGGTGCATTACGTGATGTAGCTGTGTAGAAATGAGCGACTAGGTAGTAATTATATAGTTGCCTTTGATGTTTTCTTTCTCTATGACTTAGTACGCAGTACGAGTAAATCAGCAATCTACTTCTTTTTTTGTTCGAATTATGTAGTAGCTATAGGTGTTATGATTCTAGATTCCCCTTTTTTGCGTCGACTTGAATTAATCTCGTTCCATCGTAAAAGTTGTCTCGGACCAATAAATTAAGGAAAAACATAAATTATATAAACATACTTTTTTGTACCATTTATAGCCAATGTACTTTAATTAAAGGCTTAACGCATAACTTAACTTTAATTAACGCTTTAAGTTTCACACATATATGTATGTGCATATATATATATATATATACTGAATTATTTATTGGAGTTGCAACTAAGCAAAGATAATATTGCAACACAATATACAACAGTACAAAACTATTTCTTTTTTGTGATACCTACTTCTTTATGATGAAAATAGGGATTGTAATCCCGCAGCTCATTCAATCCCGCGGGATTGATAAGAAGGATTACTCAATCCTGATCCCGCCGGATCCCGCATCTTTGAAACTATGTTATAAAATCAACTTTAAACTACAGATTATCGTGTAAAAATCAACTTTTAACACACAGTTCTAACATTCAGAAAAATAAATTATTTCTTTTCTAATAATTAAGTATAAGTACACAACTTTCTCTTAAATGATATTGCTATGATATCAACATATGGTGATAACTTTTGAAAATACTTTCCGAAAAAGCAAATAATAGGTATTTTTAATATCATCTCCGTACCTGCTTCTGAGTGAATTGCAAATATATTCTGATCCTGAAAACGCTCTCTCAGCTTCTACGCTAGTAGGCTGAACCGTTGTTATATATTCACAGGCTAGCCTCAGTATTGAGTCGTCCTCACAGAGGAGAGTACTCTCCTCTGTGAGGTCAATTCGATACCATGACGATAGCACGATTCGTGCTCGTGCTACTCGCGATTTATAAGAAAGATTTAGCGCAAAATATTTAACCTGCCAGATCTGCGGATTCGCACATTAAAGGTGCGGGATTCAGCAGATTAATAAAATCAGCGGAATCCCGCGGGAACACGTGAAGCTGTTTTGCTGGATTGCGATCCCTACCACAGATGCATTGCTTCCCCTGAGAATAACGTTGCCATTCTTACCATACCCTTCGGACCAGAACACAACAGCGCATGACACTACTATTATTAGGCAGAAATAAGTGTGGCGATCGTGCTTCTGGACTCAAACCACAATGAGAACGCACCACCTTTAAACTAATTTCTCACCCTTATTTATAGATGAATACACTTTCTGTGCCTACCCAAACCCCGTAGAGTAACTAGCAAATATTAAATGGCCTATTATGAACTTAGAATCTAAGCACTGGCTTACTAATACAAGGTACATCAAATGACAATATTCTGATATTCGCTTAGATATTATATTATAATAGGTCTAAAGCTCTGTGACAATAATGTTAAGATCAAGATTATAACTAGGTCATATCATCCCGTTATCGCTGCTCGGAATGTTGGGTTAGGCTTATCAAAGGTAATTTATGTAATGTATATATAAGCAGGTTAATATCACTAATCTGATCACGTATTAAGTGATCGTAGGTAAACTGAGGCTTTCGTATATAATTTTTTTAAGCTTGGGCCGTGTTATTCTATTATAATTTTGATAAATCTCTGTAAAAAAAAGATATTAAAAAATTCAATAATGAATCACAATATTAAAAGGATCGCAATGAAAATATTTTAATCGGTATCACAACTTCATGTAAGTATTTTTCACTAGACTGTCCAATACATACATTGTAATCAACGCCACCTCTGCTCAGTCGTAAACACTACATACGTATACGTGTACTGATGGTAAACATGTAAATTATCACGCATCTTACCAATAGATGGCGGTGGAACCGCTGTGTTATAAATATAATAAAACTTAAATACTTTACAATTTAACTTAACTAATTTTATGACATTACATTTTATTTATTGTTAATAAGTTTTTGATAATATGCGTGCACAGTATGCGTACTTTACTAAAACGCGTTACTATTCCTGGTTAAAGGAATTTTAAACAAAATTTCATGTCGTAGTGCTATCTATTGAAGACTGCGGATACTGGTTGCTTTACAGCAAAGACGGTTTTCAATTTAGTCACCGCGTGTATTAATAGATGGCGCTGTATTACTAAATTCTTAGAGTAATGTCCCACAAAATAATATTCAAATTCGGATCACTTTCAAATTTATAAATTTTCATTTTTTCATTTTTATAAATAAGTAGAAATATATTAGCATATTAATAAAAACTAGTGGTCGCCCAGTGGTCGAAATTCGACCATATAATAAATTTAAATTGTAAGTGACTTAATATACATTATTAAAATATAATATTCAAACATTATTAAGGTTCTACTGCCGAAAACTAAACTACTATAACCACAGATTTGACCAAGACTGTTATTTGCCAATTTCTTTTTCGAACAAATTATATGAAATTAAAAGAAAGTAAAATAAAGAATATCTATTTAAAAAAATGTTTACTAAAACAAAACATGCTATAAGAGGATGCAAAACAAAAAAATCATGCGTTAAAAATACTATCCATTTAGAGCATTTTTTATCGCATATTGCAATAATTTTATTAATGATTTAAAACTTCTCTGAAAACAATGTTTTTTGTAAAAACTCTTTCATCGTTTGCTAAATGTCCTTGGCCGTTATATTCGGATATATAAAACCTTAAACCATCGAATGAACGAACTCTACTTGCTGCGACATACAATTGCCCATGTGTAAAAACTGGCCGATTTAATAAAACTCCAATTTTTTGGAATGTTTGTCCTTGAGATTTATTTATTGTCATCGCAAATGCAGGAATTATAGGAAATTGAGTTCTTTGAAAGTTAAATGGTAAAATAGTTCCAGAGTACGTTAAATTTATACGTGGAATCAAAATTCTCTTACTACGTGCGGTCCCAGTTAAAACTTCGCAATCTATTGAATTTCGATGCATAAATTTGATGCGCATTCTTGTTCCATTGACTAATGCGTCCTTAGTATTTAAGTTTCTGATCAACAAAACTATGCAATTAACTTTCAATACTAACTTATGTGGTGGTAAACCACTGATAGTCAAAGAATTTAAAAACTCTACCGGATAGTTATTGATGTCATTGTCATTATCACAAATTATTTTATCATAACTATGATATGTGCGCTGTTCACCAGGAATTTGATTCAGTATATCAGTATTAATAAGAGTACAATCATCATTTGTAGGTGCTAAAATAACAGAGTTCAATATATTTTGTGAGAGTATGTTTTCGGAAATATTTCCATATACCTCATGAATAATATTGTTTTTATCTCCTATTAATTGTTGAGGTATTTCGATAACATTTTCACCAAACTGAGGAAATTGTGGTGCCTCATCATTACCAATTTTTTTCAAGAATTCTACAAATTCTATTTCATTTGGTAAAGCTCTCATATTTCGAGTAAATGTAACTTTATGAAAATTAGGAAATTCATGCCAACTTGTAACACAATTTTCAATTAAAGTTCCACGTGACCCGTGTGGGAGAACTGGTAAGATTTGCCGAAAATCACCACACAAAAGTATAGTTTTTCCTCCAAATGCTTTATGTTTATCATTTTCATCGCATAGATCACGCAATAATCTATCTATGATTTTCAACACTTGCAAAGGACACATAGAAACTTCATCAATTATTATCAATGACGATGAATTTATAAAACTACCGTAGCTACCGTACTATTTGCAGTAATATTTGGTACTGAATTTTCTAAAATGGGTATAGGCAATTTAAACACATTGTGTAAAGTCCTACCTCCAAGTAATAAAGTTGAAGCTATGCCACTGAACGCAGTTGGAATACAACGAAGATTAAGCGAATTTAATTTGTGAATTATTGCGGTTTGAGTGAATGTTTTGCCACAACTTGCATGAGCGGTTAAACAAAACACATTAGATCCAGTATCATGATATAAAATTTCACGAATCACTTGATCAATGAGATTACGCTGTTCACTATTTGCAGTTTCATAATACTCATAAAACAGCATCTCTTGTTCTATTGTGTCAGTAGTATTTTGTTTTTCTATTCTCTGCGAGTATATCGGAACTGGTAAACCAAGAATGTGACATGACAAATTATGAACATTCAAAATACCATCAATTTCTAATAGAGCTCTATTAAAAGATATTTCTTCGTTGTAAAGTCTTAGAAAATCTTCACTAAGATATACTTTAAACTCATTCCATAACGCTAAGGCCCGCCGCTGATTGCAATTTTTAGTCACCGTGACTTATTGTTACTGTCACCTGCTGTCACCCACGATGCGC
>DWTU01000809.1:0-15220 GCA_018251515.1 Cecropterus confusis
GTGGTCAATTCGTTTATAAATGCACACCTACATACTTTACTCGAAACGCAAGAATTGCTTCACACTGGAAATAAGTATGACTTAAAACATCCCCAGTGGATCAAATTTGTTTCATTACAAAATTCTTTGCTGGAAATAGGCCTTTACTAAAACGGAAGGTTGTTGTCGTAATAGTCGCTCTAAATTGAACTGACGTTTTAAAACTAATTGGTGCTACCATATATACGCAGCGTTTAAGAATAAACTAACGTAAATTTTACTATAAATTAACACGGGGAAACCAGGCAAAGTCGTCCAATGTAAGGCTATGCTTGGACTAGGCATAACTAGAAATATTTTTGTTACTTATAAAAACGTCTGACTAAATTGTATGCTGGGATAACAGTTACTGTCTTTAGTCTCAGATTTAATTCTTACGATTTATTTCGGGTTTAACGCGCCTAGCAAAAAGCTTTTTTACAAATGCTGGGTTTGATTTATACCTGTTACCAAAACGCCATAAGGCAGGCGCGCGATTCAGATCGCGTGCTTGCTTTGTTCCGGCATCCGCTTCACACAAACATTTAATTATGTAGACACTTTTCCAAAGCGTACAATTTTTAAAACAATTATCTTTTTAATTTTTAAAATTAAGCATTATTATATAAAATAAGCCTACATTAAACGCTCGCCATATGGCTCTTGAATTATTGAGGTTTATTTCTTTTGGCTCTACATCGAAAGAAAGCCTTATACAACCATAACGAACAAAAAACCTTACACAACTCACTTTAATTTGTTCTACAAATGATTCACTATTCTTAAGAGGAGTATAAGGTATGACTACCCATACTTTTGGAGAGATAGGTAGAGTAGAATGTGGTTACATATGATACATATATACATAGGATAATTCACGTCATGTTCCAACTTTGTCCTAGAAATGGACTTCAGATTAATGAATTTTGTAGAAATTAATAATTTTGTACTCGTAAGCTCGTAAAGTCAGGAAGACTATGTAGAGTGCGATTGCTTATGATAATAATTTAATAGTGTTAATAATGATTCTTGTTTGCCTTAGCTCGATCAAGTTATGTATGCTACAAGAGGGTTTAGTACCGGTTCTCTGTTCGTGTATTCTTGTGACAATGCAACAAAGTATACACGTATTTATACAGTTACAGGGAGGAGGGTGGCAACTCGAGCGATGGCGGCCATGATGGCTGGGCGGGCGGGGCGTCGCGGCGCCCTGCCATCTCCCTCGTTTTCCCGTATCGATTAGGGGGAAAATGCTTTCTTTCTAAATCCATTTTGGAGGATCAAAATTTTCAATCTTAGGCAGATACGAACATTCATTCATTTTGCATTTATCATACAGCTAATTGACGCAAAACAAATTTCATATCGATAAATTAGGATAATTACGTTCGTGGAACATTGTCTGCATATTTGAAATATACCTATCTGAGATAAGAATTAGAATTTTATGTTGAGATATGATGGTGGGAAGTATTAAAAATATTTTTATGAATTGTTTTGATATCAATAAAAACAGTGACTACTAGTATTGTAGAGTTACTTCACGCTTTCCCACTTCAGCCCATTGAGCAATTCGCACCCTAATACAATTTCCTCTGACACGGAACGAACAAGAACTGGTATGAATACGCTCTCGAATTCTGTTAAATGAACCAAGCGTAAATAAATATAAGTATTCATATAGAAACGCAGCAGGCGGCCCCTATACAAGTAAGGGGCTAAATTCAATAAAGAACGAGTATTGCACCAAATGCGCGCTTCTTGGGTGCTACTTGTAATAGTAATGGATACGATACACGTTCTAAAATCTCATTACCGACAATATCAAGAAACAAATAAATTATATATATAACAAATAAGATGATGCTTGTCTATGCGTCTGTTACTCAATCACGCAAAAACCACTGGACTTATATGAAACTTGCATGGATGTAGTTTATTTACCTGGTCCACTTATAGGCTACTTTTCGTTTCGATATTTTACAATATTTAAAGATGGCCACTATTTTAGTGACGTTACTACACCCTTTTTTGCAGATATTCATATTTCCATTTTAAATAAAAATACAACGCTAAGAAATAGAACTTTTGATGGCATATACGAAGTTTAAAATTTAATATTCTATTCGAAAGGTCGTTATCACTTTTTGTATGACTCCAACGCTAAGCAAGTAATATCTATTTTTTTTTATCCCGTAGCGGAACTTCAGCTAGTATTTAATGAATGTATTTTAAGGTTATACTATATATATATATATAATATTTTTCAAAAGCTAGGTGTTTGTAATTAAAAACTATGCGCAAAATTACCGGCGCATGAGAGCAAATTTTTCATGATATTAGTGCGAGTGTTTACTCATAATTAAAATCGACTCCGGTCGTATAAAATAAGGAAAGTATTTGCCGTGTTTTAAAGCTGTGTATTCTAAAGTATAAGGCACAATTTAAAAATGTAATTGCTTATAGCCAATAATTTTGTTTCGCAATCTTATTTCGCGTATATAATTGGTATAAAAATGTTGTACACTACTTTGTTGTAGTCAATTACTTTTTAATTAGAACCGGTACTTAATAGCAGTGATTACACGAGTTATTTATGCATTAGCATGTTTCGATGTGTTCGGTACGCATTAGTGGATGAATAATTCCTAGTAGAAAAGATGTCATTCATTCAACTTGTACAAAACGAATGCAGAGCGTGACCGGCACGTTATGTGCGGTGTTACGGCTTTATATTTTTTCACTACGGTTTAAAGTAATTTATGTCTTAATTTCGTTATCAGAATGTGGGCCGGAAGCAGCGTGCGTTGATGACGCGCCATCAGCTACGACCGGCCAGTGACGAATGAGGTTATTACTTAAATGTACAGAATTGAGTTGTATGGAATGTGTTGCTTGATGATTAATAATATAAATGAAATGATAGCAATTTATAAATTTGTATATATTTATATAGTGTGTATATCACGTCTAGTAAAGATATATATCACCTTTGAGTAATTAGAAGGAATACACACTTCAATGATGATAGCTCAATGGTTTCTCGACTGGCAATTTTACATTGTTATTTTATCCATTGTTAGGGTATGTCAGATACATCTGAGCACGTTTGCAACTGTAGCTGATATAAAGATATATTACGATGAATATGATCGATATGATAGGTCAAGCAATGCAAGGTCGGTTCTTGAATAGGTTCGAGTGGAAAATTTTCGTGGGCGTTTCCATACTTCGTGAGCATAGCATAAGTGAAGTACATATGCAGAATACTCTAGTTATAAGTAGAAATATAAAGACGATTTTCCTCAAACACTAACACGATGATTATAAATGAAAGAAATTAATATTTAAGTATTTAATTATATTCAAGTATTTAATTACCTATAACATAATATTATATTAAGTAAAAGAAGTAATCTAATTTGAAAGCAGTGTAAATCATGCGCGAACATTTAATATGAAATATAAATCTGTGCATGTCCGTTGAGGTATTACAAATATATCTTGTCTTATACGACTTTTTGCGTTATTTCAAAATAATTTTCATCACAATGTAATTAATTGTGGTCATAATTATTTTTACTTTCGCCGGGAAAGCAACTGTCTCCTTATAGCACCCGCGACTTCGTACGCGTAGACTATAATACAAACATTTGTTTCTAATTTCTTTGGGACAGAATGTCAATAATCCTTTTTTAGTGGATGCCTACATCATAAAACCTATTGTCGATATGACATTGTTCTAGCTTTATGGAAAAGTTAGTATCCTTCGGTCTTATATCTAGTGAGAAATGAGATTCCTGTGTAACTTCTAACAGACTTGTGTACTAAGAAAGATGATTACCTTTCCGTTCTCCTTTTGAAAATCGCAGCCTCGGCTATTGTAGGGTGAGTGGTCGAACACTAGCTGCAGGTTGGTTCCGGTGGCGGTGAAGGCGATCTCGGTATGGCCTTCACGGCAGCCACTCGTGAACCGCATCTGGCGCTCCTCAGGAGGACGGTCGCGGTACCCCGTGTACCTCACCTGGTTGGAACATGATAACACTATCAGACTTTTTCCTTTCATAGATTTTACAAAATTATGGTTTTAATTGCTTACTAGGTATATTTTGGTATATTGTACATTTAAAATTTTAATCTGGTCACTAAGATTTTCGGAGGACGAGAGGGGGGAGTTATAGGTAACTTAGGCATATAGGTAACGTAGGGAATGACCTAAGTTACCAATATTATTTTTAACCAACTTGTAGGTGAATTTCAAGTAGAATCCGTGTGATGATAATTTGTTCATTTCATTATAATGTTTTAACGAAATTTTATAAATGTAAATGAAATGAAATTATTTGAAACAGTGTATTTACCGTGGGCCCTTGTCAGGCGCGTGACTTTCCCCACAAGCCCCCCCCCCCCTGACCTCATCTGCGCCCATTAGGCCTGTTAAGGACCGTAACGGGTGTTGATACTTCACAGCAAGACGCTGCTGCCCATCTTCTGTCCCTTGGTCACCTTTTATGACATCCCCGTGAAGAAAGGGAGCGGTAGATATTATTAAATACCGAGGTTAGTCGCCAGGAAATGTAGTGGCGATAACTAAATATTATACAAATATATAATAAACAAAAACCGGTATTTATTTAACTTATATACTGAAAGGAATGTCAAATAACATAATACCAGGAATTTAATAAATCTTGATCATTATCTACAATTACGCTAGGTACGAGTGCTTTATAAAACGTACCTAACAAACTCAAACGCAACGAGAATATCTTGTTTAGAGGCGTTGCCATGGCCTGCATCCGGGTCTATCATGTCAGATCAGCTCAATATTGTCACATGATTGTATACGGTGTCATTCAAGTTACATAAGAATTGACACTATTTAAGAGCTTAAGGAAATATCTGTCAAATATTAGAGTTAAGAGTTATAATTATTCATAATTGTGTCACGTATATACGTAGAGCAAACTGTATAAGGCAACCTATATAGAGTACATATGTAGAGCAACCTGTATAAGGCATCCTATATAGTGCCTAAGGGAGATATTATTAAAAAACAACTTGCATATTTCGAAATTGAATAGTCAAACAACTACATTAAAATATTATAAAACTTGAAAATTTTTCTTATGAGAATATAAACATTTTTTAAGTTAAACGAGATTCCGCATAGCAACTATAACGAGGCCCTATACACGTTGATCTCTATGCCTGGTCATTGGTATTCCTAATTTCGCGTAATATCCCGGGACTTTTTCATAAGTATGCAATAATCGGATGAAGTTTATTTATATGATTAAATTTACTTGATGGTTGAATGCATCATGAATATATTTTAAGTGATACCTTGACTCATTACGTAATCTTCTCCATCAAGCTGACGTAGATAGTTTATGTCTGATTGATAAGGAAATTTGGCACGTAATTCATATACAAACGACACACTTCAAAATCAACTCAATACCTAATGTAGGTTTGGTAATGTAGTAGTTTTTTATGATTACCTTTTTTTCATCTTGGTACCCATGCAAGTTCACGGTGCAAGTATAAGTTCCCGGGTTTTTGGTATTCTCAAAGTGTAAGAGCACAGTATGATTTTTATTGTTAAATTTACAAATTGATATTGTACCTTTCGTGGTTTGACGGCGGCACCACAGCCACACTTATGTCTCCCATGTAACAGCAGTGTTAAGCGCTGCTTTCGTGTTTATTAACTCACTAGCTGTGCCTAGCGGTTTCACCCGCTACTACATACGAAAAAATCAAACAAACATAGCGTGATGTTATATAGCCTATAGCCTTTTTCAATAACTGAACTATTCGACACAAAAAGAAAATCAATTCTATCCAGTTCCTGAGATTAGCGCTTTCAAGTAAACAAACTCTTCTGCTTTATAATATTAATAAAATATGATATGATGGCCGATTCGGTGACTAGGCACTACCAGGTGACACATTTACATTTAGTTCGAGCTTTTTTAAAATTTAATTATATGAAAAGTCTTCAGAAATTTGGCCTTTATATGTGTTCGTTTATGGTTTTACACAGAAAATACAAAGTCAGACTTTTTTATGTAATACAATTAAAAAACAAAATTCTGTAAAAAAAAATAAAAAATATGTATAGTCGAAGGGGGGTGTGGTTTTCTAGAATGTTCAGAACGCAGTTTGCCAACTGGAAATATGCACTACGTTTTATACAATTTAAGCATTAATAGCCAATGTTCATATCCAATCCAGCCACATAATTATAGAATATCACATTATCACATCGTTATAAGACACTACTAGGCATTTTGGTATATTTAAGTACCTAGATATTTATTTAAAACTGCAAGCATGAACAAAAGTGAGTACTTGAATAATAGGACTTCTTATTTTCCTGTTAGTTAAAAACAGAAGACACAGTGAAGCGTACACATTCATATTATTTCAATATTTCCTTAAATTGTTTGACAATTATAATAATATGATAATCATATTTAAAAAACGTGCCAGTTGCTTAAAATACACGGGAACATACCTCACTTTCTCGGCTCAATCTTTTAAAGAGGTCTTCAGTTTCAAATTTGTTTTTCTGATCAGGCACCACTCGAGGCATTTTGAATATGAAACGCGGCTTTGGTTGTTCGTATAGTCCAATGGAGTCGAAGGGTAGCATGCCAGCAAGAGCAGCTGGGTCACTCATTGCGTGCATAACACGGTAGACAGTTACAAAACAACACTGTTAATCATCACTATTTATGCGACACAAACTGACTCAGTTCTGCGGGGCCGATGATTCAGAATACAACTACGAAATGCGCTTGTGCCTCGTAACACGACGACTGCCTTACACGACAATCGGCTACTGAATAACCATCTGCACGGATGCGGATGCCCAGGGAGAATTTCCATCAGGGCGGGGTCGCCTGTTGGAGGGGATTCGAGCGCCAATGACAGGAATCCCTGACGCCGCCCCGCTGCAAACGACGCCTTCTTTACGCAATTTCGGGAGCTTTCGAGCGAAAAGAGGGTTTTCTCCCCTCGACATGTTTCAAAATAAATACTGTAAGCAACAAAGCGCATGAATGTATAATGATGGGCATTATGCTCTTTCGACGTTTGGAGTGTTTTATGTACTTGTATCACTCCTTTTGTTCCATTGTAACGAGATCAATGTATGTTATGTGCAGTATGTTTGAAGGGGGAGCATGATCCCAGGATCAGATAAAAATGAAACACGATATTTTTTAAGCTCCTTTTAAACTAAATTATGAATACTACGTTGATAATAATAGGGAGTTCCATAGGAAAGTAATATTTACTAAAGAGCAATTGGCTGTATAGGGAGTAGTTGAATAACTCAGTTTTTATTTAAATGTTATGAGAGTGAGTCACAGTTGTTACATTACGTCCAACGACATTAAAAAAAATATACCGGTAATATTTTTCATAACTTCAGTTATATTTAGGTGAGTGTCTAGTTATTAATTGTATATGAATTAAGTGAACTATAGTATAAAGTTCCATAAAAGGATATATCGAAGTTAGACGTTTTAGGTCGGAACGTAAACATCATTTATGTAAGAATATTAAATACTTTACCATTTTAACTCTAGATACATAATATTCCAGGCAGTGGAAATTTAGAAAAAAAACGTAATTGTAAACATTAAGTTTAAACAAGGCGGAGATCCGAATTTTAGAAAATTTTTTTTTTTTTATATTTATGATGTTAAAGGTTGTCTTTCAGAAGTCATAGCCTTGTCAAGAAATCATTAATTTTATTGAAACCTTTGAAATAGGGACGTATATACAGCGACCAATTTCTTTTTAAGATAAAAATCAGGACATAAATACGTTTCGTTAATCATAGAGCTATTCCTATCGACAAAGGACGGCGGCGAGTGTCGTGAAATGTATCGAATGTTTTAAGGGTATCGATAAATGACAATCCATCAAAGATAACGTCACGTCTAAGTGTCGCTTTTGTTGTTACATTTTGTACTTAAACTGTTACTCAAAGAAGCCGACAGCGCAGGTAAAAAGTTGTTTGCTCTTGTTAGAGAGATCTACAGCTCTACCAAAACATAACTTGTTAAATACAGCATTCTTGAAATATTTCTTTCAAGCGCATATTTCCTTAATAACATTTATTAAATTACAAGGTATTACTAAGTACTTTTTACAAGTACAAGTTACTAGTTTTTATGAATGTTGATATTCAATTACCAATCGATATAAGTAAGTTATTTAATTTAGTTACGGAGAATAATAAATAGCAACGTGAGGTAGCATCCTTTTAGACAAATACTACTGTAATTAGAATTGTATAACCTTATTTTATTACTTATTTTATTATTATTTTATTACCTTATTTTATTGATATGACCTTATTATATTTTAAGGTAACTTACATTAAATTATGTAACATCTTAACTATGAATAGTCTTCAAAAGGTCATTACAGTGTACTAATAAAGTTCAATGAAAGGATAGGTATCGTACGAACAAAAGTATAGAACGAAAACTTACGTGCTAGATATACTACACCTACTAAAGTACACATTTCAAATTCACTACAAATAATGTGGCACTTTTGATAGTGTCTCGTATTTTGCGTTATTGAAATGATATTGAAGCGGGTAGACACGTGTCACGACGCCGCGTTTGATCCCGGGCGTCGGCGGCGAGATCCCAGCACGCTCCGCTACTCCACGTCACGCAAAGATGAAATCTTTTAACTGTTAAGTAACATAATTGTTTCATTATCACGTAACGTTAAAATACTAAATAATTGACAAGTTTTTCAAGAAGAATAAGTAAGCCTGTAGTCTAATCGGTGGCTACAATCTATATTAATTATTTTTACTCTTGAGGTTTATGTTTAAATAAGTAATGTCTGGAGTGACTGCCGCGAAAGACTATAAAGACCAGAACTGAAGGTTTATACACTGTTATAATGCACTACGTAATAATAAAGTAGGATTGTCATTGCTGACGCTGCCGCCTAGTCATTAACCAATTCATTATATATTTTTTAAAATTAAATCCTACATTAATACGCACTAAAGCTCAATGTAACAGAAAAGATGATATAACAATAATTTCAGTTAATTAAAACTCCCTACCAACTCTTACATGTCTCTATTAATACAACAGGCTTAGACACACTACAATAGTAGAAGTATTTATGGGACACCGACCAATAATAGGTCATTGACATAATTTTACAATAGAAAACATTCTTACTACTACTTTACTGAACTTCTTACTAATATTATAAAGGGAAATATTGGAAGAATTTATGTATGTTTGTTACACTTTTATGTAAAAACAACTTCTTCGGATTTCGCTGTAATTTTTGGCACACGGGTAATCTATGCTGGATTTACACTTAGGAAACTTATCACCGCGATAAACGTGACCAGAGCGGGCGGAGCCGCAGAATTAAGCTAGTATACAATAATCATTTAAATATACTTATACATTATAAACGGAGAACATGCTACAAACACTTGTGGGAATTTGATAAAATACTGTAACCACATCCTCTGATGATAAGAGACATTTTGTTTAATGTTCTGTAGTTTTCGCATCACTTATGCTAAGTAGTAATACAATGATTAATATTTATCCAAAATTTGAATTATTTATGTGATGGTTACAATATCTCTTAATTAGTTACACTATCTATAATTAGAATAAAATAGCTCTCGATAAATACCACAATATGCTTAATACTTATTGTAGGTGTTCTCGAGGTTTTTTAAACCATGAAGAAAACTGTGTTTTGTAGATGAATAAGTTAGTTTAAGCCAAATAAAGTTAAAGTGTATTAAGGGATATAAGATTTTTATACGTTGATAAAATCATTTCGATCTCCTGTCTCAGTGCTGCAAACTCTGGAATCTTCAACGTATAGAAATGGCGTCCTGGTACAATTGATTCATACGTACCTAGGTGTTTGAATCATATTTTAACTGCAAACACATTTTTAGACAAGAGGTAGAGACGAAGAGAGGTAGAGAGAGAGATATTCTAAAAAAGCTGAGCCCCGCGGTTATACCCGCGTTTAAAAAATGTAACTTGACATAGTTACATTTAGCCGAAATTTTAGTCTTTATTAAATTTTAACATTATAGCTTTGTTGCGTTATGGTGCGCAGCGGTGCGTGCGCGTAGAGCGCGCGCGGTTTCTTAGGTTATATTTTTTTTTTGCGGAACCCTAATTACATTTCTTAGAATAGAGGTAGCCTAAGTTACGCCTTATGGCATCAATTGTCCAACTGTGAAAATCCCGTCAAAATCGATCCAACGCTTTCAGAGATTACCCAAAACAAAGAGACTGCTAAAAAATTTAATAATTGATGTTTTGTTATCAGTATCGTACTTCCATATGCATTTGATAAGAAGCTGTTTTTTTCGATATTACAAACAGACACTTCAATTTTATTTATATTTTATTTATTATTTACGGCTTGTATGTATAGATATTAGGGCTTCATATTTTCACATAAAAGACTTTACTAGTACTTCGTATAAAGTGAAGAACTGAACTGAAAAATTAAATTTGTTAGTATAAAAAATAAATATGTAGTAATAAAAATTAAATAAGTATGTAGAACACACTACAGGGCCGTCATTTGGCATAAACACCATGTATGCAAAGCAGGTTGGCAATTTTGTTTTCAACATTAAAACAGAAAATTTATCTTCCAACTGCACCTTTGATCTATTTTAATGACTTTATAGCCCATACTCTTCGAACTACAATATAATGTCAATAACAGAGAGTCATAGCAAAATTATTATAGTCGTAGCAACATTGTAAGGTAAATAATAAAACAATCTCGTAGTAAAATAATTCACGAAACCAACTAGACATCTTTCTTTTATTTTAAATCCGGTTGTTACAAAAGACGAATTGCATTGCATTGTTGAAACAATTCTCGTCTTAGTTCTCACCTCGGTACAAGTTTTTTCAATACAACCTGTAATAAATCAACGCATTGTTAGTTGCCCATTCATTTCCATATTTACTTAGTGACAATGACCGTACCGACGTTTAATTAATTGATCCATAAACCTTTTCACAGATGTAGAGCAAATTGTATGCATTGACCCCCGAATAAAACAATAAAAAATAAACACAAAGAAAGGGTTACAACATGTTCCCATTAGCAAGTATTTTAAGGCGTATTCTGGGCAGTTGACTCATTTGTTATACTGTTTCAATTTTTTATTTTACCCTTTTAAATTGTAGCATAAGGGGATTCGCAAAACTAGAAAAAAATCTTTATTGTTGACTACGTTATCAAATAATACTTTTTCGTATTTAAACATGTTCAAATCATGTTCACGTTAATATTGTAAAACTAAAAGAAAAGCAAGAAATACACTTAAAGAAAAACTCTATTTAAATCGGCGATGAATCATCGTCAAGTAAACTTTGACTTCAAGTACGTACGCACGTCTTGACGTGTGTATTTCCAAACAAGTTCGAGAGAAAAATACCTACGTATTAACATGGTCGTATCGACGGGATTTCACCTGGCCCGCGTCGGTGATTAGCGTCACTGATACGATTTACGCTAAAATATACATACCTGTTTCTTCGTAGGTTATGTATAAACCGGATTTAAATATAGGAAATCAGATATTTCAATTGATTAAGTTTATTGACAAAGTTTAAGGTATTATTTCGTGTAGTTTTACTACATATTGGTGGGTATAAAATTACGTAACTTAATATTTAAATAAATAGTATAATACAATAAAATTAAAAAGTATTAATTAAAATAATCTGATCAGTCGTTTTTGTTTCGTTTCTGTAATCGTTCTCTCTAATAATCTTCTCATATTATGGCAATTGGGAAATGTTATTTTTAAAATGTATTGAACAAAGGCACATACGTATGCTTAAATAAAGTTCTAATTGTTTAATACTCTGGGCAATTGCGTTGAGCTGTAAAAATAAAAAGCGGGAAAAATCTTACATACAACTATTTTGTTTAGGAGGTTTATCATCGACCTATTCCTATTCGAGTTCAACCAGCATATGGAATGGCCGGGCGAAAATGTTACTTCATTCCAGGTTGGACAAACCAACGCAATGACATTGTCATGGTCTAAAAGGTGTCGTAATGGAGGACGGCAACAGGTCCCTAGCGACTAAAAACTCTTGTAGTTTTTGAAAAACCGTATGGATCAATCTCTATATATCCAATGAAGTAGATATTACGAATTGTGAATTATCTTAACTTTCTATATTATTCTTCTACTCGACATGAAACTAGCGGCCTACTTAAATATGATTAATTATTACATCTATTGTATTGTATCTTACTATTTTAGTGAAGCTATAAACATTTATACCTATAATACATACCTAAGTATTATTTATGTATCAAGCATTCTTAATGAAATTTAGTAGACAGCACACATTCGCACAATTTTACACCTAGTTTGTAATGTGTAATAAAAAGTCGGCCAAGTGCGAGTCTGACTTGCGCACTAAGAGTTCCGTACATTATCTATAAAAAAAACGGCAAAACAAATCACGTTTGTTGTATAGGAGCCCCCCTCCAAATATTAAGGGGGGCTTCCGATATAACATATATTTTATTCTGTTTTTAGTATGTACTATTTTTGTATTTATTTGTTGTTATAGCGGCAAAAGAACTTTATCATATGTAAAAGTTTAAATTGCCTAGCAATCACGGTTCGTGAGATACAGCCTGGTGACAGACAAGCAGTGACAGCCAGTCAGATTCAAGGACAGACGGACGGCAGAATCTTCGTAATAGGATCCCGTCTATGCGCTTTGGTACGGAACCCAAAAAATTAGGGAACTTATAGGAGTAATGAAAAAACATACCTACATCTACGTTTTTGTAAATGGCGTAATGTTATGGGTCAAGGTATCGAAATTTATGAAGGTCAAGCCACGCGAATAGATCCTCGAATGAAGATAGTAAGTTTAATATTACGAAGTTCGTTGACGCGGTGCCTTCCAAAGTCTAAGCCCGTAAGTCGTAAACCGGCAAAGAAGCCGTCAAATATTGTTTATGCGAGCGATTCGGTCAGTGCTTTGTCTTTTGCCGCACGGCCTTCGAACGACACCCTAATAAAAGGCGTGGCAAAAAATGGCCTAATGGCTGTTGATCCCATTTCAAGGCAATAAAATGCAACAAAATTAGCTTTTGTTAAATATAGAATAGTCCGAACTTCTGACGTAGCCAATACGAGTTCTACCGGACCGGCTCAATTATATCTATTGTTTTATGAGCGCGTTACTGTTAAACCTATTGTTATATTATATTAGGGGCCCAACAAATAGCGGCAAATGCTTTCAAATAAAATATTTTCATTGGACTTTTATGCTCACTAAATAAATATTTATGCAAAGGACAACCCGACAGAATAGATATTTTGTGAGTATTGTTAGCACAGTAATTGTTGATTACGTTTTGAAATCAACTAACTCTGAAATAAATGTAATATAAAGAAAATATACCTGCGTCAATGCCTTGTCATGTAATGAAGTTTAAATAAATGAAGTGTTCATGTTTCTACAGAAATTCAATCAACATATTATTCAAAATAGAATGGTGTCACAATAGAACACCATAGTATTATTGCGTATTGTCGAATATCTTTTGCATGTTATATATATCCGACAAGATTCAACGACGCTTCCCTATGAACCTTTGAAGCATGAAATTGTTTAATTGCTAATTTGAAATTACCGATAGATTCAGTATAAACAAAGTTGCTTAACATGTTCGTCTTCACCGTCCAAAACTTAACACGACAACCAAAATATTTTGTAAAACATAGTGTAGTAAAAATCCGTTTATAATTTTAAATCTATTTTTACAACTTATCTATCAACTTTTTGTGATTTCCACGAACTATATCGATTTCATAGATACTACTTATAACTAGTATGTAAATACCCGTTCGAAGTGCTTCGTAGAAAATCCTTCTCTATTGCTATTTGTGATTATAACAAGTTAACTCGAATCGTTGAGTAGATCAATAAACATACATCGAGCACCTGCTAGTGACTTGGTTTTTTAAAAACCAAGAACAAAGACTTTGATTTAAGTTCTTAAAAAGTTAATTACGTTACTTAAAGGTAACGTGTCATTACTGAATTTGAATAGCCTCCTTACGTTTCATAAAAAATCGGAATTATAATGCTTTGAAACTAACAGAGTGAAAGTGTATGAGAATAGCTGTCTATGTATGTGGAAAATACGTTTATTTATTCTTATTTATTTAGGTGTTATTATTAAATAATATTTACATGTCAATTACTATAATATCGAACACTAGTTGATAATTGCCCTAAATTTGTACATTATATTAAACGGAGCTGGTATTAAATATTTTTCTAAGAGCTTCTAAGTATCTAATGATGCCGTTAGCTAAGATGTCCATTAGCTAAATTTATTTTATTGTTGTACAAACATTATTTATTATCATGTAAACACCATTGGTTTTTATTTTAATATCGCGTTAAATAGTAAAAAATCACCGGTTACTGTCGCCCACGAACATGTTGCATATACTTGTTAATTTTTCTGTTGTCGTGGTATCTCACTTGTTGTACTAAGTACGTAGGTAATTGGTACTATAATGTAACAGTGTGACACATTATTATTTTATTATAGGTTAGGTGGCAGAACCACTACGAGCAAACCACAAATACGTAATTTTACACATAGGTATTTCAAATATATATGACTTTCACTGCTTCTTAATGTAGCGTCGATCTTGAGACATATCCGTGTATGTAATAACTTGATTGATTTGATCTGGTATGCGGTTTTAATATATAGTAACCTTAGGTAGGCTTAATTTATTTATACGTCTGGTACTTACAGCTCTTGTGCGTTTATTTATATGCTTTGAACAAACAAAAAGGTTTGGGAAATGATAAAACCCTTTGTGGTTCGAATGTGGAGGCATCAGCGCTACGGAGTTTAGCACCTTCTAACAGCAGTGTCAAGCGTTGCCGTCTTCTGCTTCGAAGAGTGAAAAAGGAATAATTTATTTTTCGAATTGTGTTATTGCTGTCGACCCTATTGACCTTTACAGTTTCCTTGACCTTCGTCCTTCGCTAGACGGAGGGACGGTGTCGGATGCAGCTAATGCTAGAGTCCTGGCCTTCCGCCTCTCGTTAAATAGGAATTACGGCTGACCCTAGGGCAC
>DWTU01000810.1:0-15220 GCA_018251515.1 Cecropterus confusis
GTGCTGTCCAAGTGAATTGGTAGATTTCACACACCTTTGAATACTTTTTAAAGAACTCTCACGATGTTTTCCTTCACCGTAAAGCAGTAATAATTAATTTCTAATACGCACATAATTTTAGAAAAATCTGTGGTGCCTGGGATTCGAACCCCGGACCCTCGATTTAGAGGCCGAGTTTCAACCATTCGGCTATCACTGCTCTAGAATTGCACTGCAGAAGAAACCTGTCAATCCCTATAGGTTCATTTGTGAAAATTGGTTAAATAGATGTTTCATTATATTAAATCACAAAGCTAAATACAATTTTAGGATAGTGGTTAAATTGTTTCGCCAATGAAAATTAAAATAAATTATATTTTAAAATAAGTTTTGTTTTTTTTTTTATATCAGATTCAATAATATATATTTAATTTATTAAAATGTGGTGGTTCAGTGCATGAACAAACTTAAATGGCCGCCACTGGTTGACTGTAACTAATACGTAAATTAAAAAATAACCTAAAACTGAGAATATCACAAATAAAATATATCTTATTGTAATTGACCGGAATGGGTTTTTCAGCCAAAACCGAACCATTGGATTATGCTTTGGTTTAGGCCGACACTTAAACTTTTAAGACTTATGACAATGTACACAATTCCACGGAACTGAAACTTGAAACATATCAAACTCATAGGAGTACTTACAAAAGATACCTCTATTAATTGATGTTGTTTACACAATAAAGCTATATTGAATAAGGTTTTTTTTTAATAATAAAATCAAAAGTCTGGCTGAGCCAGATGCGGTTCAACAGCATATTAAATATCAACTAGGCACGAGACGCTAGCGATGCAAACGCCCGAATGCAGCAGAACGCAACCCGTGAGATTACGAACATAACTATGTTTCGGCTAAGCCGAAAGTTTCAGCCGAAACCGAAACTATGACCGTAACTTCTTTTTCGTTCGAAAAAACTGTCGGTCTCTAATACTTTAAGCATGTGTGTACGTGGTACATACATGCTACATGTACGTACATACAAAGCATATGACAGCTTCTTCTCGAATCACAAAATCCGAAAACTGGATTTGAATAAGAATAGAGTTACTAAACATGTTTAACTATTTTTACGTTAACCAAATTTGATAAACCACGTACTACGATGTCGCAGTTTAAGGTCAGAAAATAATGACATTATAAATTTTAAACAAGTAATTTGATTTAATCGGCGTAAATTTAATATTAACGACGCTGAAATCCGCGTTCATTTTTAGGGAAAGTTTTAAAACGTAAACGTAAAAGATTAAAACCGATCTAATCCAAACTAAGACCCTTCACATCCAGACTCTGACTTAGATTCACATTTAAAAAATTCTTATTTCGTAATCAAATTTTGGCATGCGTACGGCACTAATTCATTGTTGTCAACATGGTGATGCAAAAATGACGCGGATTCCTTAAATGTATCTGGAGTGTTATTTTTAGGTAGCGTTGTATCCGTATGGACAAGCTTAGTTCTAGACACAGAGCACGGCGGCCGGACGTTAGAATACTAATAGTAAATAAAGACGGGCCTTATATGTGCCGAGGAGACCTTTGTTTCAAACGAACGATGTTGACACAACTGTTTGTTTTATCTTTGTTTACTGTTGGGAGCAAACAACTTGTTATTGCAGCGTATCGCAAAGAAGCACTTTAAAAAGGTTAGGCTAGCTAGTTAAGATTCCTAGTTTCTCAGTTCTTCTGTTGCTCATCGATGACGCACATCCAAAAACAAATACACAAACAACTAGGTCCAGATATATTCAATTTCGATCTTTCTTTCACTTGTGTAGATTTATTAAAGTTAGTATATAATATGATACTAGAGAAATAGACATTAAAATGACGAGCGCACCAGCTGGTTTGTAGGAACTAGAAAAGGGACCGCTATTGATAAGACATGTTTATCTAAAAACACGTTTATGTCACGGTTGAAACTAATTTGATAAGACCGTCCCGAGTTATTTATCTAAAGGGCAAAAAATATAATAGTGTTCTTATTATAGCACTAATGGTTGGATATTGAGGTTGATATTGATATTGAGGTTAAAATGGACATAATCATAATTTTAATATTCGTTTATGTAATATTAAGACATTATTACACCCTATTGTGTTAATATCTGAATTATATCTATCTATATTAAATTAAATTTCATCACAAATAAGGTTATGGGCAATCGCTTGCAAAGTTCGACACAAATTGATAAAGGAATATTCAATAATTGAAGGTTAAGTTCAAGGAACGCTAGCTCATACACTCAATCGCTATAATGCCTTGTATTGGTAATATATTGTTAGTCAATGAACACAAGATATATTTACCTGATTACGTATAGTATCACGCATGTTACCGTTTGTGGCGAACCGTGTAAAACCAAAAAAATCAAGCGCTCTGAACAAGAATCAACACGCGACTGAGCAGATTAACGTGGAATGAGGTCTGGACAGAACCGTCACTTCGTTCTCTCCCGCATCGCAGTTTTTACTCAAAATAGCTTGTTCACTGACTGTTATATTAAAAGGCGATGACTTACTTATCTATCGAGACGAGCGTTGGATGCGACTCCGTTGAAATATGTGGACGAGTGACGCGTCAGCTATGCGTCAGCTTCTGCGCCCGCGCATCTCGCTCAATGACGCCGGACGGGGCGGGGGCGCGTTTGACACCATCTGTAAGCGATTGACGCTATAATGGCGCTATGTTAAACAAAATGTATCCTTATTGTAAATTCGATAGAATTGAGGCTCATATTATTATAACATGAGTTATTGTTACAAATGTACAAATGAGCAATCGACAAAAACCGTACCATGTTTGTTTTAATTCTTGAAGTCTGTGCTAGGATATTTGAATCTTTGATTCTTTTATTGTGGTAGTCGTTCGTACCCCTTGAAGTTTAGAGGACGTAAAAGGTGAAGGACGTGTATGCCACTTGCTTAGGGTCGATCACAATTGCTACTCTTGAGGACCTATTTAATATTAAATACAAAATTTTTAAACAACAGATACATATTTTATTATAGTTTCAAAAATATTTAATACAAGTACACTTAAGTATACTAAACACAAACATAAATCATAGTAAGCGAAACGTAAAACAGAGAAGATGTTTTAAACACTGATAAAAACATATGCAAACATCTAATATCATTGCTTCCTACATTCCTTCTATCTAATTTACATTCAAGGCGATAAATGACAATGAACTTTCATTATTCGGAATGGTTCCAGCAATTATCAAAGAAGCCGGTTATAAGCAAGTGGTTTCACTAAATTATATTCCTTTGACTAAGCTTTTTCGGTTCCGTGATGGCATGCGAAAACAAGAAAGAAATTATAATATTTATTACTCTGGAGAATCAAGAAAAGGGGACTTTGGAGGTCCACTTTTCTTATAATAGGTATATTTTTGGATTTTGTTTTTGACAACGTTCAAAACTTCGCTGTTTACCTTTTTATTACAGTATTTAGGTGACAAAGTATTTTCTATAACTAACGAAGTAAATGGAACCGTTCAACGGATGTAGTCATAGTGTGTTAAAGTATAATGTGCTGGGTTTATAGAAAGTATTTTTTTATCTGCCTGATGGTAAATGACCACTGCTGTCCATGGATATAGATCAGATCATAATTACTTGAGGTTGGACACAGATGCTTTGCTACCGCTGAGGACTAAGTTAGAATCCTTGGGCCTTTGATTAGTATGTCACCCTTACCACACCTTTCAGACCAGAACACAGTAGCGCATAACTTTGCTATGGTAGAAATAAGCGTGGCCGTGCTGCCGCCTGAGTCGAACCACAAAGGGTTCTACCATCTTCTTATTAAGTATTATGTACTAATATCAGCCATTTTACATGAAATAAATATTTACTGTTGGATATAGGTTTTCTATGAAATACTGGTTAGCTGTAGTCTGCGAGTTTGGTTGAAGGTATATGTTGATAAACGCAGCTCTACTACACGAATATATTCGCATCTACTCGAATATATTCTCTTACTGTAGGTGCCGGCTGTGTCGGTTGATACCCATTAGGTGATTAGATACTCTATTCTAAGCCTAGTTGAAAATATTAAAATAAGATAAAAGGTTGACATAATACATAGCAGAGTGGATGTGATTGATTAGACATAACAGTTGATATTGTCAATATTCCCATTCATTGCAGCTTTATATGAAGGATGTTTTACTATAAATGATGGTAAAAACATGTTTTACCTCATTCATCCTTCGGTCAATGACAAATTCCTCATCAATATTTCAGCTTTTGAAAAAGAAAATATAATGAGGAACTTCTATATTTAAATCTTCGCAAGTTCAATGTTTATTTAGCGGGCCTGAATCATACCGCGTGAGTGTTCAGATGGGTGCATTTACAGGGATATTTGATAATGGTATCTCATAATTTAATATTTTCTTAGTAACCGTAATCAAACATCGTCTGAAATTATATGTATATTCTTATAATTAAAGTGTCAGTTACAGTACTGACACATAATATTGATAAGTTTCCGTACTTTTAACTAAAACGGCGTTGCTTGTATACATGACAACTAGCTTAATTAGCAGTTTTATTAAAATTCTAGTCTCTTTAACAAATGGTTCCGTTCGACTAGCTTTCTGAATGATACGCAGTCGTAGCTAGGGAATGCAATCGCAAGATTGGGGCTCAGTCGAGATCTCGCGAGGCAGTTGCATAAAATATTTGTAGAAGTAAGGGAGAATTAATAAGAACTATAAATATTATAAAATGAACAATTCTTTTACGATTTTTTTTCAATAAACTCTTATGTATTTAACATTATTTGACGTATCTATCTAACATTTCTTCTTAATAAACATTTAAGTACTAACTTTAACTTTAAAGTAGTAATTTTGACGCATCCAATCACATAAGAAACAAAATAAACAACCAGACATCTATTCTAATATCCAGACAAAAGAATTTCAATTAAAAAAAAAAACAGATTTTTTATAACAAAACAACAGATTAACAAAATATACAATCTACACAAAATATCTATATTTATACTAATATATAAAAATGAGACGATGTATGTATATGTGTCTTTTTGTTTTTCAATTAAGAGCAGAAGAACCACTGGTCTGAATTACATGAAATTTTGTCTGAATGTAGCTTATTTATCAGGTTAACTTATAGGTACATTTAATTTTGATATTTTTCACTGTTTAAAAATGGCGACTATTTTCATGGCTCGTAACGAAGCATGAGTACTTCAGCTAGTACTCAATATAAACAATCTACTCTTTAAATACAATCTCATTAAACTCGCAAAATCTCGCCTATTTTTTGGTCGAGATCAATCTCGCTAAAAAGGCTTGAGATCTCGCAAAAACGAGATCTCGCGAGCACGACATTGCATTCACTAGTCGTAGCGTCTAATGTACATTTATATTTAATGAACTGGTTGTTTGATGATATCGAATAATTTACATAATTTCTAATCATTCAAATAATTTTGCTTCACATAATAGGGTGACCATATAAAAAAAGTTGGCGGCGGCATACTTCAACCTAACCTATATGAAACGCTTTTGGCTAGGTTTTATGAAAGGGATTGATTAGGTAACGTTGGAATATAAATTAAATATAAAACTAACGGAGCTGGGTGAAGCAGCACGAGTAAAGCTCTTTTAGCCCAAAACTAAAAACCTAGTTCCGACAGTGTTGATAAAGAATCGATAACCATACATTTTTAACCGACTTTGAAAAAAGAGGTGGTTCCATGTTTGACTATGTGTACGTTTTTGTATGTTCATCAATTTTTCTTCCATTTGTGGACCGATTCTCTAAATTTTTTTTTTATTCACAAGAGTATAGTTACTCCTGAGGTGGTCCCAAGCGCACCAATTAAAGATGTGATGACAGAATCTCAGGGAAATTGAGGGCAACCCTCAAATGTTGTAGGCATTAACAATGTTTTTACATATTTTCTGAAGCTATTGAGACCTTTGCTTATAGTTGTCATCATCTCATGACGCTAAGATGATGAAGGAAGGTAATTTTAATGCTAACCTTTAAATAGTTGTACCTACCTGTGAGGTATTTTAAATTCAAATAGTAATATCATGCAGGGGTACTGCCTACCTGAACTATAGGCAAAAGTTACTTCGCCCTAACCTATCTATGTATATATCTAAACATATGTACATATAAATAAATTTGAAGTATTTATAATATCAAAATAACAGCTTTTTACCAAATGCATATGGTAGTATACACGATACTGATAAATAAACATCAATTACTAAAATTCTTGTCTGTCTGTTTGTTTGGGTAATCTCGGAAACCGCTGGATCGATTTTGACGGGACTTTCACTGTTGGATAGCTGATATTATAAGTAGTAACTGAGGCTTTTTTTAATTTAGAAAAATAGTTAGGGTTCGCAGAAAAGTTAAAAGCCTCAACATTATGTTCTTTGCAAAACTCTTGATAACTTGGCTTCAAGCGATTTGATTCTCATAAAACTTGGAGTAGACCTTAAGTACTTAGAATGCCATGATAAGATAAAAACATGACCTTGAACTCCACAATCTTCTTGATATAGGAGTACTGCCAACCTGAGCCGTAAGAGTTAGCGATTTTCTGTTTACATATTTGTAATAAGGTTCCTAAGCATAAACATGCGGTGATGAAGTTGATCTTTAATACCTTAGTTCCTTAGAGTATGTGTCAGCCAAGGCAGCTAACATAATCAAGAAACGAACTAAATTGATCATAACAATAGGTGTACAAACATAGACACTGTACTTTATTGCCGAGATGAGACATACCTGTCGGGAGTTTATAAATTGTTTTTTTAGTGTGTAGTTGTAATAAAAGATGACAGATGGCACTGTACGTATCAACCACTCTACGGATTAATGCTTGGAGCATTAACCCGTAAATTTATACAAGTAAACGAGAGAAAAGGCTTGTTAAATTAATCAGAAACTCAATGGTTGAAATTCGTTTATTATGCTCTACCTTTGTAACTTTATAGTGTTATTCACAGGGATACGCTTTCAATATTATCTTTCCATCAATGTAATGTTATCATCTTCATCAATACAATATTCTAGTACCGTGATTTAGCATATGACATGATAGTACATTTACGTTTTTTGATAATTTAGGAATAATAATCATTTATGAATAGTTTGGTATTGATAATTTATAAGTACGATCAGTTTATTTCATGCATAAATCATGCAGGTATGGCAGTTATTTTGATAACTGCGGAAAAAATCAATCTTAAACCGGACAACTAGAAGTAAATTAATAAAAATCCGCCTTGAATATCTTACTATTGACTTACATTATGAAAACAAGTACGTGCAATTTTGTGACGATAGCTGGACATTGTTTTTCACTCACGTCAGAACGGCAAAACTGGATTAAATTTGACACAAACATACATTATAGTCTGGTATAACAAATAGGTTATTTATTAAAATCAAGAAATAGAAGGTTACAGTGGGATAGTCTTGTTTTTGTTTTTAATATGATTTTTTGCACAGTGGTCGGTCGCGTAAGGGTCGGACAATGACAAAGGCTATTTTTTTCCCGGAAAAATTCACGGGTGCGGTAACCATGTATTCAAAGAGTAAAAAAGAGTTTAAGCGCATCTGTGAAAGGTATATCAAGTATTAAGTAAGTATCAGAGGGGATTGTGGAGTCGTCGCTTCGGTTATTTTTGATAGCGTTAAGTCGGGGGGCGTGTCATCTGTGCCTTTTAAAGAAGTAAAGCTCCTTTCAGGATTTCACAATTTAACGAAAGATATACTTTGCTCGGTTGTTTTCAACGTTCTAATGCCAGCTCTCTTCAAAAAAATATGTTTCATTAAAATTATTAAAGGTATAAAATTTCGATTATATGTATGTCACGTTACATTTCGTTTAACCGCGAGTGAAACCGCGGGTTCAGCTAGTATGTAATAAGTTTTTTTAGCAGAGACCAACGGTTAAAAATTTGATGTGCAACTCTTCAACCCTGATAATGTAGGCGTACAAATAGCTTAAAACATATGAGTTTTCATTTGTTGCTTACATATTTTAATGGGTTCTTACGTACATGTGATGAGAAATTTGACCCATATATATTTTAAACCTGATGATGCAGGAGTACATGCATGTTTCATGGTCCTTGGAAAGCGCCGCGCCATGACACCCATATCGTTGTCGCCGGAGTTCAGATCGACGTGAGGCCGTCAATGCGGTATCTAGAGCTTCTCCTGGTCAGCCGGTGGAACTTCCGTCCCAACTATGAATGCCTGAGGACGGCGGCGGCCTTAGGTAGGCTGCTGCTGAATATTGGTGGGCCAGAGACGTCGTGTCGACGTCTCTGACGGGGCCCCTGTGTGGGCCGATGCCCTGAATCGCCGAAACATTGCTCTGTAGATGCAAGAACTGTGAATATGTACTAATCCAGGATGTAAGTAAATTATTTTATTACTTTTTTTGTGGCATAGAAACTTCTATTTATTGTTAAATTGTTTTTTATTCTACATGAACGTTCGTCTGGTGCCATACCACGCTGATTGCATTTAGGTATGACTCCAGTTAGACAATTTAAGTTTTTGTGACTTTACACTGTACCTCTCTATGGATGACGTTATTTTTCAGACATTATTAAACGCAAATTTTTAATGTATTAAGGTGTGTATAGTATGACTACCACCAGTCATTACTTGCAACAGAATCATGCATTATCATTATCATTTTAATTGACTTTGTTCTTATATATAAGATATACCTTTCAAAATTACAAAGATTTGGTCGTACTATTGTTTTAAATGAGGAGGAGAGCTGTGTAGAAGAGTAATCAGGCTACAGGACAGTGAAGTCAATATGTTGAAAATCTTGCCGGCCTTGAAAGCCTCAGTACATTTACTTTATGGACATGTCTCGTATAATTGTATTTGAAAATGGTCGAGTGATGCATAAGCTTTGGTTTATTTACTAAATAGAAGTATAATATTATTTTTTATTTGAACGTACTTGTAGCGCTTTTTATAAAAAAAAAAAAAACAAATATTCCAACTGAATCTTAGTTGGTAAAAAGTAAAACTACTTTATTTTTTCAACTACACAAACTTATCTCCAAATGCTATTTATATTCGTCGAGCGGATATGAGAGAAACCGAGATAGTTAATGACAAGTAACGCTATAATTTCCGTCTGAATTCAAATATGTAAGTGAATTTCCATCAAACTGAACTTAAAGCATTTACATTCTGAAAACCCAGGTTTATTTTAACTAGAAAATTTGAGGTTGAATGCTTGTTCTGCAGTGCTCAATGGCATAATATATCTATGATTCACTAACAGTCGAAGCGTTTTTGTGCTCATAGCTTTAATTTAGTACTCATATTATCATGAGAATCATAAAAACTGGTCAATTTTACTCCTTTTTTATTTACATGCGACATTTTTAATGTTTGTATAGCCTACTTAACTCTACAAACTAATACGGTTCTAATGATACGTCGTACGAGTGTATCACAATTCGTTAAGCCGTTTGGACAGTAGCGCGTGCCAAAGAAATGGATAAACATACCTACATACAAACGCTCGAAAAACATTACCCTCTTTCTGACGCAGAGTAAAAACATACACGTGTTTCTAACGCTCAACGCTAACGCTTAAAACATCAAGCGAGTCACTCAAGGGCCACGAAACATTAGCAAGAAGCAACAGTGGCTGGGCGCTGCAAGCATTAGCATTGGCGCTCAAGTCCAATGTTTCGTGGCCCACGCGTTAGAAGGTACTGTGCCTTTTGTGAATTTACTTTACATAAAACGTCTGATGAATCTTAATTAGTATTGAATGTACAGGGTATTTGTACTTTATCTTAATTATCTGGTTATATCCTGGTTTGCGTTGAGCGGTAAAAGAAAATGTCCTGTCCGACTTTATAAGGTCACACAATTTCTGTAGTGAAAGGTTGTAGTCAAATTTGCTGAAATTGGTTTCTAGCGTTAAGCCACGTGTCATGGTCATCAAGTTAATGGACAGATTACATCATAAAATAGCTTATTATTAATAACTTCCGTTTTATTTTTCAAGAAACTAACTGAATTTCTTGGAAAATAAAACGTAGCAAAAACGTACGCAGGCTACGTAATGGTTAGTAGTCACTGCCGTCTACGAACATCTGTAATCAGCTCCATAAAGAAGAGGGCTCTACTTAAGGCCAATCCCATTAAATTGAATATAACGTTACGAAAACTCTTAAAGATATTTTAAAAGATCCATTAAAATCACTGCAAGTTCAGCGAATCAATACTTAATTTAAAGGTTACTTTAATTTTACTGAAGTAGGTTATCTTATCAAAAAGGCGCGGTATGCATAAAACATGAACGAGTAAATTATTTCAAACGTTGAGCTTGAGTTGAGTTCAGAGAAACTGTAAACTATAACGACGTAATCCTAAGTGTAGTTACGATACCTTATACTCACAACAGGTACTTAGTTTTGTATCCATATTGTAAGCGTTCTTCAGACAAGCATTGTTCCGAGTAACAATGTAACGAAGGCCTCTCAGCTGTTAAAGTGCCTGGAAATATGGCATTGCTCACCTCCCCGAAGCTAATTTGGAACTTGTTTACACGGGGACAAGTATTACGAGGTGTTTGTTCTCTTTATTATCTCCTATGTTTAGTAAGCAGTTCATTGAACATACAGATCAACTAATAAGACGGTCACTGCTTCTCACGAAAGACATAGACCGACTTCAATTAATAGTACAGACGTTTTATACAGGGCTGATCATGCGTTGCCTCCCCTAAGGAATAAGTTGAAAAATGTCATATGAGTTTGCTTTAACTTATATGAATCAGTACATGATAGTTATTTATATGTAATGTGGTTACTAGTAACAAGGGTGTCATATTGTCAACGCACAATTACATAAATCACTAATAACTTTCATACATAAATGAGCAAGCAGACCAGGTGGTCTGCTTGCTCATATATGTATGAAAGTTATTTATTAAGACGTTCAGGTGAACGTAAATGACTGGTAAAATCCTATAAGTTGGTGTCTCTTCCAAGGCAAAGTTATACATTTTTTACACCAAATTGTAATAAAATTGCTCTAGCTTTCTTAAAATAGCATTTATTAAATTATATTCTATTCTAAACTGACGAGATACGTCAGAGTAATCTAAATAGATTAATTTGTTGTGTGTATACAGTTTTTACTAATCTAAAATCGAGCCTTTAAAAGTGTATTAGGACATAAATTAAAGTGTTGTCCTATTTCTTTGTCGTTATTTTTACGTTTAATACAATATGAAATTCAATTTAAGCGAGCCTTTGTCTGAATTCCGCTATGCTTACATTATCGTTATCCGGAATTGTAGAGGCAGATGTATGTCCGGGTAGTACGGGCTGGAGCTGCGCGGAGCTGGCGGGCGGCGGTTCGGGGGGAGCGCCAAAGGCTCTGCTGGCCCGCCCTTCGTCACTCTCGCGGCAGACGTCGACCCGGTAGCCGGTTTCACTGCGTTCGAGTCTTTTTCTGCCTTGGGAGTAACTTCTAACGAACTAAGTCCTCGCGCGTCGCTCGCGGGCCGTTGCGGCCACACCGCTCGCGCGGGATGATTATTCCCTTTTTTGTTTAACCTTCCTATCGCGTGAGTTAGTCGCGAATTTTTTTTCGCCCTTATTTGTCTTCTTCAAAATGTCACTTTCCGTTCATCTTAAGCGGTTTAAAATCATCAAATGCAAAAATGAAAAATATGCTCGCCTGGAGTTTAGAGGTAAGTGATAAATACTGAATATTTAAATTTTCTTTAAATTTAATTTAGATTCGCCGCTTTTTTCATTATTTTGCTTTTTATTTTAATTACTTATTAATTTTTGTTATTAACATTTTTTTTCCTTAGAAGTAAGCCAGCCGTAAAATAATATTTATTTAAAAAATATTTTCTTATTTTACTTTTGATTTTTTCCTATTTTAATAACGTTTTTATTAACAGTATTTTTCCAAGTGTTGGTCTATTTAAATCAAAAGTTGAAATTAGATATGAAAAAAATATTTACAACCATTTTAAGCCTTAAAAAAAACGTTAAAAAAGATGTAAGAACTTAAACAAATAAAATCATGGACGGAATGGGATGGATGGAGTGATGAAAAAAATATTTAAAGAAATTTACACTAAAGAAGACAAGAAAACCAACAATAAATAAAAATTAAATCAAAGCAGTCAATAAAATTTAAACTTATAATAGATATTATTTGTTATATTTATGATTCGGACATAAAACCAACATTAAAAAAAAAGTACACACATGTCTAAGCACACGCGCCTCATACATTTCTGATTAGAACCCGTAGTCTTATTTCTTATTCCAAAACTTACGTTAATCGAAAAATTTATTCGGGAGTGGATAGAAAGTTAGATGTTATTGTTTTTAAACGAAAACTGTAAGCATTGATTGCTTTAAAATGATTAAATATTACTTATAATAATCTGGTGCAGTTGTCGTTCGACAGCTGTTGCTCTGCGTACGGTAACATTAAATTAAGCATGAGTAAGTTACCGCTGCTGGCACAATTATACTGTAACTGTCACAGTTAATTGAGTTTGTGGCTGAATAGACCTGAACAGATTTCAGCTGAAAAGAAGAAACATAATTAATACGAGATAGTGCAGAGGAACTTTAGTTTCTGACATTGACCTTAATAAAATAAAACATACAAAGCTTACTTAATATACTCTGAATTTGGCAAGAACCGTGTGCCACATTTGGTTAGAGACAATTTCATATAAAAACTTAATACACATATTTTATAGAATAAAAAAAAATGAAGATTAAAAATTATATAAGCGGACCAAACGCACATATGTACGCACCCGCATATAAGTTCCCACGCGCACAAAAATACACATCCAAACATAAATACGTTCTAGGGTTTTGTTGTACTGAAAAACAAATAGATCAAATTGGACTCTTTAGAACATGTGCTGCTGATAATTTGGAATGGTTTTTTTCAATCCAACATGACATGAATGAAATTGTTGAGTATGTTGTCTACCATACTCCAGAGTGGGGCAGGAAGCGTTCCTGATCTGCGACGGTAACCAGAGGAGTGGCGCGATTACTTGTATACTTCTGCATCCAGTTTCCACATGATTATAATTTAAATAATTTAAGTACTTACATATTTTGTGACTTTATGTGTTATATGTATAATACGAATAAAAGTATATGAGTAAAATAAACAATTTTATTTCACAATCCCTTAAGTTTGGTACTCACTAAGCAGATATTGTTAATTCGGTATCCAGTTACGAATTACGTTCAATATAAGTATATATATGTTAATATTGGTAGAACACAGAAAAAGTTATTACGTTCTTATGTTGCTGATAACAAACTCATCGGTGCTTGAAATCTACATAAGTATACCCCGCAAACTGAACGTCAGCTCTTTTTATTCTGTGACCTAACTACCAGGGGGACTATTCCCAGTGGTAGGTTGGGTTGAGTAGGATAGATTGGTTGGGTTCCCACCTTATTTTCAGCCATTAAAGTACATTGGTTATAAAAGGGAGAAAAAGGCCCAAGGCAACTTTTAGGATGTTGCGAGAGGAATTCATGTCTGTGAAAAGAATGGGAAATCTATATAATTTTTGTAACTTGTGTCTCTGAATTTTGATTTGACGAGCAAAAAAAAGAGACACTATTCACTAATTCATTCATTCATTCACTATTCACTAATTATAAATATCCACTCTCTAAGTAATGTGGCTATAAAAAACTTATAATATTAGAATGTTTGTTTCACGCAAAACTTACGACCAAACTTTTTTTAATTCCAGATGTAAAATAAAGTATTTAAGTGGCCATATTTTTTTCATAAAGTATAAAGTACAATACTTTATTACAAAATACGGGTGGCAGCCCTAAAACCCTGAAGTAGAAAAGTTTCATGATCATGATAAATGATAAATTATAGAGGCTAACTTGACGGTTTCAATCTAAGTCCTACCTGGGCCCTTACTAATTAGTAGTGTCCGACAGAAACTTCAGCTTCGGCATCGGCTACCTTCAGCTAAAAAAAACCAGGGAGAAATCTTCGCTCAGACCATAATGGGCAGTACGTTTTGGTCAAAACCGAAGGTTCCAGCAAGTGTCTAAATGAAATGGTGAAGTGAAATGATGGAAATGGTGAAGCGAAAGGGTAACCGAAGACTCCATTATAGGCTTGCGTCGCCAGTTGTATATGAAATTAACATTACTTGAATTGTTATTATGTTAGAAAAGCCGCAAATAAATCTTTAATCAGCTTTAGCAATATTCTTTAATCAGGTGTAGAAGTTATTTACGTTTGTACGTAAATAACTTCTACACCTGATTAAAGATTCTACACCCGATAAAGATTGTTTAAAAATAAATCCGTTTTAAGCCAATTCAGAACTTAATTTCTTATGGTTTTTGATTCTCGGCTTCGGCTTCGGCCGAAGGTTGCGGCCATAGCCAAACAATCGGCTTCGGCTTCGGGTTCGGCCACAAATCGACCTTCGGTCGGACACTACTAATTAGCCACAACCGCGATAGGTAAAGAGATAAAGACGGCGCGTGACCTTGCTTACCTTGTACTTTCTTATTTGATGAATAATTAGAATATTAGATAAAGTTTACACAGATTTTTATTTCTGTCGTCGAAAGGAATGAAAAGAAACTTTCACCAGTAATTTCTTTTGCTTGTGAGAAAACTGCCCTAAAAGTTTATGTGTAAAATAACGAGATGTTTAATAAAAATTAAAACGTTTAAGCAGTATATACTTTTTATAATTGATTTTTCTTTTATTTGGATACTATAAGATATTAATGATTAAAATATGATAATAAAAAAATCAGGCAAAAAATAGCCGAATTTCTCATTGCTCGTGATCTAAATTAACTTAACCACGTCTTATATCTCTTTAAGATAAATCTAATTAATAAATAGCAACACATTCAGTGATACAAACAATTAGACAATTATGTAAATTCGTTTCAATGTACAAATGAATCTCCTCTTAAAGTTGTTTATTGGCTGTGGCTTTGTGAAATACCTTTGGTTTTGGAATTTACTCATTAACTTTTGTATAGCAAACTATAAATGAATGTAAAGCTTATTGTGGCCGCCGATTCTACAAAAGGGCAATGCGAACACCGTTTGAAATCATGATTC
>DWTU01000811.1:0-15210 GCA_018251515.1 Cecropterus confusis
TAGTCCTTAGGGGTAGCAAAGCATCTGTGGATAACCTTAGGTGAGACGTTGATCTTACCTAGGGTTGATTACAGATGTCCATTGGCGGCAGTAGCCACTTACCAGGTGGGCTGCATGCTTGTTTATTACTTGTGTACTATAAAAAAAGCTAATTCTATTTTAATAAAGGGATGGAGACTCAGACAAGACAGACAATCATGACTTATAATCTTACCTATGATACAGATTATTAAGACACTCCTTCCAGTGACTCATCTCGAGTTTCCTCCAGTTGACGATCTGTTGTCCGACCGCCAGCGATATATCTAACATGTTGTTCCCTTTGTGTGCGTTTTTGTTCCACTCCTCGATTTTATCCCGAAGCAATTCCAAACCGGTGAGGAAACGGGAGACTGGACTCGTTATCGGGAAATTTAGGATTCTATCAACTATTACTATTATCTGTAAAGGGATTAGAGGTCAAATGAAGGACATATTCAAACACATGATAATTTATATTAATAGGTAATGGAGTAAAAAAAATGTCCCAAAAGTCCCCAAAAGCCATAGCGAGCTGTATACGCATTGATAGTGCCACATTTTCCACGTATTTTAACGCGTATTCGTAACAAAAGTTATATCTTTTTTTAGGTGTTGCTGCTGCTGCTAAACACCTTGCTGCAATAAATGTCTATTTTTAATGCCATTCTGTGAATTTAAATTAAAAACGAGTTAACTTGGCGATTTTTCAGCGGGTTAATGACATTTTTACTATGTTCTGGTTTTAAGGGTATGGTATGGTAAGGTACATTAACAAAAAGTGTTTTGAATTTGCCTTCACGGATAGCAATGACAGATCGAGATTAATTACGGATGTCTATGGACGGCAGTTACTATTAGATGGGCAGCATGCTACATTGCTACTTAAAACAAAAGAATCGAAAACTTACATCCTTCAGTGTTGGAAAGTCTGGCCACTGATCCAATAAAGTATTAGTGGCTTCCTTAACCTTTTGTAGTAGCGGCAGACATTCCCTCGTCTCCGATACCCACGGTGAACGGTAGAAGTCCACTTTCTGACCATTTAAATCTGTAAAATAATTATTAAAAAATATGATACAACATATATGTATATCACGTTAATGTTTGGTCAAAAAGTAAAAAAAAATATGTATATTTTAGTCATCCTGAGTCCGATTTATCATAATGAGTTTGATATTTGTCTGTATTAACGTTTTTGAGTTAGATAACAGTTCTTTAAGGTTAGAATTCAGTGTGGTTTCCAACCGCGCCGAACACGGACACAAATGATATGAATGAATATGAAAATGTACGTAACAGAAAGTTGTCAATGTCAAGACGCGATTGATAGCGGTTGTTGGCGATTTCTGTTGTAACCGCAAAATTGCGAATTGCTCTCGCCGAGTTTAACCGAAGAAAATTGCAGTGTTTTGATATAAACCTGCTATATAGCATCGGCGATAACTATAATAAGGAACGGACTGAGTTTTCATTTAATAGGGCACTTTTTTCCAACGTACTTTGAATATTAATGAGTGTTGCCAATTATTTAAAAAAAATCTCCCTAAAAACTAACGAAAACAACTCTAGCTTTTACTTGAAACTCTCTTAATTTCAGAGTTTGTCGATTAAAAAATAAAACACACCCTCAAAAATCTCCGTAAATAAAAACACCCTAAATTTAGGGGAAAATCCACCAAGTTATAAACATTGATATTCATATAACAGTAATACTCACCACTCCCATCGATCTTTTCTTTAATATGCGACAGAAGTACCAACAGACTGGGCGACACCGTGCCCTCAAAGTCGGCATCTAAGGCCTCCCACGCGTGTTCAACGACCTTACTGAACGTTGAATACCTCTTTATCAACGGACTGACCACATCATTGCCGACCAACTTCTTAGGACCAACCAACCACTCCGCATATGTCATGGTACGAACGAAGTTTGCATGCCATTTGTAAATTAAGGTGACATCGTCAGAAGATATTAAATATTTAGGCTTTGTGTCTTTAGGTTTCGTTGGCTTTTGTTCTAACGTGGAAGGTTTGAACTCTGAGAAGTCCTCATCGGAGTAGGACGGAAACATTTCCATTATCTCCTCTTGTGCCATTGCTTCGTCGTCTTCGTCTTCGCACTTAGACCTGGATTACAGAAAATAAAACAATGTAATAGAATTCTTGTGGTTCGAGCATGACGGTACCATCGTCATGTCCATAATGTTACTGCTTTTAATACATAAGGTTTACATTGCTTTAAGGAAATGATAAGGCAATAAATGCCATTCAGAGGTATTCTATCTTAGACCTTATAATCAGCAACCATTTCTTCTTTTGGTTGGTTATCGATTTCCACGGAGGACAGTAACAATCTACCACTCGAATAGACTTCATAAAAAGTCTATGAAAATAATAATAAAGGCGAACATGATAAAACTTGATAGGTGATAGAACCCTTTGTAGTGTTAGTGTAACAAAAGCAGTCCTAAGCGTTTCAGTGTTTTAGTCTGAAGGGCGTGGTAAGGGCGACCTACTTATCCAAGGCGCACCGATTTAGTTCCCAGCGGTAATGACGCATGGGTGGCCAATCTTAGGACTCTTATCTTATTCGGTTACAGATATCCATGGATGACAATGACCGCTTACCATCAAGTGGGCTGCATGGTCGGTTCCTACTTCCTAGAAAAAAAAATCAAATACGTTACTTAGTGACATATAACGCTTCATCATCCTGTTTCTTCTTCTCAATGTCCTGCCTCTGTTTCTCCCAAGCTTTTACCAGCGCATTTAGGGTAGTTAACACCGCGCTGATCGTCGATGTATCCGCACGCTCCATTGCCGTGCAGTGCATGTTCAGTTCGGATAGGTTCATTTTTAATACACTGTAAGAAATAAGTGATAACATAAATAATTTTATAATACAGTGTAGAGGTTCGGATGAATGAAAGGCAGAGAGACAGTCAAAAACGTGTATTGCGCTCGCGACACAGAATACAAGTAAGCTTAAATTCTTAGTTACAATCACAATTAATAACCAATAGCATGCAACCCTATTGTGCAGTGCGGTGCCAATGACAGATGGCCGACTTCTTAATACAAAAGGATGCGCGTGCGCCATTACCAAGTGGGCGGAGCTAAAGCGCATCGGTCTTATCTCTAAACGTGACGTCAGACATCATCCGATGTTTGTGCTCCGTTTGCACGCATTTTGTGGTGTGTAGTTACTTGCCACACCAGTAAAAGTTCCTTAATCGCAGAGGTTACGAAACGGCGAATGATTAAAATACTCAAAGAACAGTATTCAAAGAAAGTTGACACGTTAACAGGAGGCGCTGAATCTGTTTGTTGTGCTGAGAATAATCAATCAAAACCGTATATACTATACATTTTAAATAATGAATAAAATTCAAAATTACATAAGAATAAATAAATATAATGTCATACTTACTCCAAGCACTCAGATTCAGGGTCGACCAAATCATTTTCAGTGATCACGTTCCGCCTCAACAATTGCATGAACTGTGACGTCACGAATCTATGCAAGAACTGCTCCGTCGACTTTTCGTTGGGTATACTATTAGGGAATCTCATTAGATTTATCAGCATACCTCTGAGTTGCTTCCCTTGCTCGATTTTAGCAATCAGCTCTCTTATCAAATCATTCAAAGAAGTAACGCTGTAGATAATTTGAGATAGTGAAGCTTGTAATGGCTTTGCCAAGTCTGGAAAGGCTTCGGAATATGTGCCTTCGATCTTCTTGTAAAATGCTTCAGCTGAGTACAGCCAAGAGGAGGTTTCCTTGGTTACTGTATGAGCGTGTTGTATTGTTTGTTTATTGCAGGTGTTATTTTGTAACTCGTTGTAGAGTGAGTTGCAAGTGGTTATCATACTTGTTGAGAGAGTAACTGTTGTCTTCTCGGACAAGACCGATTTTGAAAAGTGTTTGCAGTCCTGTAAATATGAGAATTGTTGCTTGTTTAAGACCAACTGTTTGAATAAGCATTCAGCAATTTAACGCGCGCTGGATAGTGTTTGAATTGTATAATATTAGATTCAGTGTATTTATACGTGTAGCGAACGCCACCATGTTGCGCCAATGAGCATCGGTTTAGGAAAGTATTGGTTATTGGCTAACTTGAGGCGGATATTTTCAAATCGCTCATAGATCTTTGAAAGCGTTTAATGTATCCAATGTTAAGAATCGCGATAGCTTAACGTGAAATTTGGAGCACAGAACGAAGTTAAAATATTCTTATGTCACAAAAAATGATCCCCTAAAACAGGTATAAACAGTAACACTAACCTTCACAAAGGCGCCATAAGATGGTTCTTTCGGCCTAAAAGTATTACCAGAAGCATATTTATGCACTTTCTGGAGCGTATTTTCTTTCAGCTCCATAATAATACTACAGTACGGATGTACTTTCTTCAAGCTATCTCTATTATCACTGCCTTCTTTGAAATAATCGGGAGAGACATCTGTAGGTTTCTCTATATCTCTAGTTTCCATAATAGTGCCAGTGACGACACCTTGAATGTAATACGCGCTGAGTAAAGCATCAAACATTTTCACGTCTTCTTCAATGTATTGTACTTTAAGACGATATTTCTCGACATGATCAATTGGACTAATCCCAGCCATTATTTTAATGAAAAACATACTCGTCATCACTGACAACTGTGTTGTTAGGATTTTAATTTTATTATTATCACCGGCGATATTCAATAAATTGCTTGATAGTTCATTGTAAATATTGTTAGTTTTAACAAGCGTGTCTATGTAAGTTTTGTCATTCAAATATGATTGCACGCTGTTGATAGTCTCTAGGTAATTTGCGTCTTTAGACTTTTCCTTCGAATTAGTTGTGGTAGAAATTATTAATTGTAGGCTGTCAATCAGCTGTTCGTATTTCTTCATTTCAAATAATGCATCCGACTTCCTAGAAATATGAATAGTATATCAATGACATATATTCTGTGTGCCTTAGACTTGTGAAGAAGTCCAATAATGTAAACGAAGGCATAGTTGTTAAATTGTAATAATTATGAACTCAATTATAGAAACAAATACTTTACATGGTGTATATGTTTACACAGAATATGGAAGACATCTTTAGTATGTTTTGGTTTCACGGCTTCTCTCACATCCACATAGTTACTTGCTATTATTCATTATTTTAATTGTTTTATATAGTTTGTATGTATATCATACTTTAGGTTAAAATATAATTTTGTATATACATAAAAAAAAAAACACTTTAACGGAAGAGATCACTACCTCCCTTAATGTACAATAATTAAATATAATTGAACTGTTAAACACGAAACTTTGTAAAATGAAACGAATATTTGTAAAAATAAATGTAAATGAAAATAAAGCCGAATATAACGTACAGTTTTAGCAAGCCTGTGGCATCCAAAGTACCCAAATTCTTCCATACAGTATTCAGAACTGTCCCTAGTTGTATAGAATACTCATCCATGTCTTTTAATGGTACTATCTCGTATGAGAGTTGTGGATTTGATCCTGCAATAAGAATACATAGTAATTTTACTTTGAACACCCAAATACAAAATACAGATTTAAATATGAAGCTAGTACGTACCAGATTCTGTGATTTCTTTGAAAGCACAACAGAATATATAAATATTTTGTTAGCATTATCATTTACAAAATAAAAATCAATTTGAAACAAATAAAAAATAAAATATGCAAACATTTTCGAAGTTCACAACAAAATCCTAAATTCGTAGGTATTTTTCGCAAGTCTCAAGGAAAAATAGTAGCTACGTAAAAAATAGTTTAAACCAAAGCCAGAAATTACAGGCTTTTTTCAGATCTAAGTAACTGAAAGAGTAATGGGGTAAGAACCCAAATTGCTGCTTTTTACATAACTACGCCTTTAAGCTGAAATATTATAATTTTGCAAAAATTTACTTAACATGACACATTTTGTTTTAATCATTTAACTTTTTGCGTAGTAACTATTTATTTTTATGATCCTCTTTGAACTTAATCTAAACTTTATGTTTTAACTTTAACTTAGTATTTACCTTCTTGCGCCAACATAATCAGCTTCTGAACATAGTACGGCATGAGAGGCAAATTGGTTGATAATCGTGTGCTATCGCCAGGTACCGACTCGCTCGCATCTTCAGAGTTCAATGCATTATTTATAGTTAAAAACGGCACAGGATACACCACGGGGGAACTTGTAAGCATTTTGTAGAATTCATCCCAAAACTTTACAGGGACAGAGGAAATTCTGGGAAGTAAAATGGACTATCATTAAATATGATTCCAACCTTTATGGACATGTCGTATCAAAAATAATTTTCGGCGTGATATCATTTTCTACTAAAGAAGAATTAAAAATCGCAAGGCAATATGCAAAATGTAAGTTTTTCACAATGTTTACATTTACCGCTATACCGAATGTCAAGTATAATATGCGTATTAATTATCAATGAGGTCGAAAAGTCATAAATGCTTTGAAACTTGGACCTCAATGTACAGAACGACTTATTTAAACCAACTTATAAAAGTTTACGTATTACCAACGCTTAACAATGTTACATGAAAAATTTACAAGCCACGTGGCGAAGCGGTTACCACACCGGTCTGGCACGCGGTAGATTCCGGGTTCGATCCCCGGCCAGACAGTATTTGAATGATGTATTCAGATTTCTGTTCTGGATGTCTGTGTATACGTCTTGTGTGTATTCATGGTACCCACGGCACAGGATAGATTTTAGTGTGTGGTTATCAATATAAAAATCGTAATTCCCAGTCAAGATTATTTACACGAATATAGTTAAATTATTAATCTTACCTCTTACTTCGTATATTAGGATCATTTTCCAAAATTTTTTGTACGGCTTGCAGAAGATTCAATAATGCTGTTGGGAATCCTTTTATTGCTTTGCTTATATTTACTACGTAAGTCAAGGCGTGTTTAAGATCATATGTATAGATTTCAGATTGTACCCCTGAACATAATGTTTGTATAAACTTGAGCAGTTCAGGACGCAGAATATTTAACACCCTTTGTATTACGTATAAGTTGATAGGCAACAGTTTAGTAATAGATGTAAGTTTGGGGCTATTTTTTGCTCGTTCTATTTCTCTTTCGACATTATTTTCAATCGTTTCTAAAATACCGGGTTCAGTTATATCTAAGGCCATCGAAACATCGAATACTGTTACGTTAGTTGGAATTACGAATAGTTGTTTAACTAGTGGTTGATCCATATCTAGAGTTGTTTTAAGATATACTTTAGACCTTCTTACATTCATTTCGTGTTCATCGGAACTTTCATACAATTTTGGTTCTCCATAAAATTTGCGTAGTTTCTTACTCAATTTTGCAATATCTGAATTATCATCATCGTTTCGTAAATTCATTTTATTCAAATCGTGATGGAATTTATCTCTCAGTTTACTGTTATCTGGTAGCCAAAATAGCTTACCGAGCAAATGTTTTTGGAGCCATTTGCTATGAACGTGCAATAAGGGTATAATTTCCTCTCTCAAAATTGGCCTCCTCTTGCTTTTAGTTGTAGTAAATATTTGAGTGGAACATGCTTTGAAGAATCTTTCTCTCCAATTCAATACTTGAAATACGTGACACGTGGAAGCATCGTCAAGTGAATTGGTTTTTTCTATAGCGGTTTTTATATAATTGTCTATAACTTGAAGATATTCTTTGCATCTTTTAAGGATAGGATATTCCACAAAATCATCTGTCAGACTGCCAGATTGAACTGCATTAGAATAATCAATAGCCGAAAATTTACTCTCAATTTCCAATGTCTTTTCTAATCCTTTATGAAATTCATTATACAACAGAGCGAAATCCACATTTGATTTTGTTACATCATCTGCATTCATCTCAAGTGATTCCGGGTAAAATCTCGCGTACGATTTAGAATTTTTTGTACGTAGATATTTATACGCGCAAACATTCAACTCACGCATTAAAGCGATTATTTTATTATTATCGGTTTTAAGGCTTTCGTCTAAGACATGATGAACAACTTCTAAACAAAGCACAGGACATCTTTGATAAGATGTTAATAGGGTAAAAATGACATGATGAGAGTTGTCCAAAATTTTTGATTGTTGAATCGTGGGAGAAGCGATTTGTTTTCCAATTTCATAAGACGAGTCTTTGCACAATCCTTTAACTGTTAATGTATGACAATCAACTTGATCGTCTGCCTCTGCGAAATCTTCTGACTCCAATTCGTTTTCTAGCGCTTTCAGCATAGAATTCTTGATTTCAGCCAATGATGTATTTACTGTTGAAGCGAAATCTCCACCGCTCCTGGGTTTTATGTAAACATCTGAGAAGCTATTAAGTAAGGCTGTTTTAACTGAAATCCCACGAACCAACTGTTGCCATGTAAGATGTGAAGCTTGGAGTAGATGTGAAATAGTTGGTCTATCGAAACCTGTAAACAAATAAGACTTTGCTGGTATTAATTAGAAAAAAATGTGCGAAAACTGATAAATGTTGTATGTACTGTTAAATTTAGTGTTTGTAATTCAGTTTCAAATGACTGAATGTTTTCAAATAAAATAATACATGTAAAGTAAATCTATTTAATACAAAAGTGAAAATACAGTGGGTTTCACTGCTTTATGGATATTCTTCATACAACTGATTATACGAATGTTTGTCTCAAATTTAAAATTTCTGATAATTTACGTAAAATTTGTAATATTCTGTTTTGAATTATTTACTGTTGCGGTTTAATAATTTATTTGATCTCATACGTACCTTGCACAAAATCGGTCATTGTTTCGTGACATCGTATACAAATATCATGGTATTGACTCGACAGGCCAGAAGACGACAACAACGCAACCAAATCCATGTACGCAATCGTTTCTGACAGCGCTAAGTCGTAATCATCTTGTCTCAGTAAAAATATTTCCACCCCTCTATTCCTCATTGCTCTAGATATTTCTCCATACTTAGGGTCCATTGTGAAGAACACCCTAAAGTTTTGATGTGGCTTGATCTCACTTATTTCTCCCCTTTCTGGTATACTTAGCACTCCATTTGGTTCCAACAAGCCATTGAGCCTGTCTAGAACTGCTGCAGATGTCAAATTCACATTGTCAAACAGAAGCCAAGACCCATCAATCAAGGTCTTCACAAGCAACGAATCTATCCATTCAAACTTTCCACCAACATTTATGGAAGAGGCTTTACTAACTTTCGTTTGTAATTTTGTTAAACTGTTCTTTATTCTTTGCACCGATATAGTAATATCGCTTGAGACAACATTACTATATTCCAACAAATTATCACAGTGTTTTAAAAGGAATCGAATTTTTTCGTCAAACTTCTTCATTTCTTCATTCGAAAATGTATTATCCAGAAAGCTTGTTTGCATTTTTTTATAATGTTGTAAATTAGTGAGGAGATTATTCGATTTCCTTTGATTATTTCTTGATGAAAGCCACACGTTTCTTACGACCTGAGTAGTTAATGTTTCTATTTCGTCATGCAGATTTTCCAGATTCCTGTTATAATCAACTTGTTCAAATCCACCCAGAAGATCAGAGACATCCATAGCTGATGTAACTGGTACAACATGAAGATCGTTGCCTGTTAAGTCTGCTAATATTTGAACCACAGTACTTTTGCCTGTGGCTGTCGGTCCAGTAAGTATTGTTAGCCAGTTCATTTTAACATTTTGCGCTAATGCTTTTAAAGTTGGTAGCTGACTCCTCAGTACCAAAGAGTTAGTTTGCAACGCACGTCGGTTTTTGAAACTTTTTTCAATACTTCTATCCAATGATACGTCACCAATCACAATTTTATTATCATTTATATCGAACTGGGGGTTGCTGTGACTTCTTGGATACTCTGGACAAAATATCTCGTCGTATGTTTTGGCCATTTTCTCTTTATCTTCAGCGGTTCTCATGCGATTCACATAAAGCATGTCAACAAACTTTCCTGGTGCTAAAGTATTTCCTTCAGTTTGATCTTTTATTAAAGCTTCACACCATCTCTGAATGTCCCGTAGATTCATCTCCCAAGGACCTCCTCTATGGCCCCAAGACTGAACCTCTGTAATCTCATGAGCAACTTTACAGTTAAAATTGACGATTCTATGTAAGATATCTTTAGGAAGTTCACTATATTGAGCCTCAACAATATAGGTAAGATCTTCTCTAGTCAACGTGTCAATATAAACCTGAGTGAACCTATTTAAGAATGATACCGGCAAGCCTCTGCGGGCTCCACCTTGCTTTAACGGATTCTGACAGGCGAATAATTTAGTCTGTTCTTTCACTTTGAATGTTTTACCCAATTCAGGAATAAATATTTCTCCTCTGTGATCTAAACAAGCGTTAAGACCTTCTAAGACTGGTTGAGGAGCTAAATTTAGTTCATCAAGAAGAATCCAATCTCCATTTTGAAAAGCATTAAGAAACGCTCCCTCTTTAAACGCAAATGATCCATCTTCAGAAGGTAAATCAGTTCCAAATAGATCAGTGATATCCTGAAAGCAAAACTAATTAAGTATACAAACAAACACACACACACACTCAGAAGTATCGAGATCTTTAAAAGCACTAGTACTTACGGTCTGATCGCTCAAATTGATGCGCACTACTTTGTGTCCTGACGACTTCGCTAAAGCAGTTACAAGACTAGTTTTTCCTACGCCAGGATTTCCCTCTAGAAGTATCGCCTTATTCAGTTGCATTCCTCGCAATAGTCTTAAAGTGTTTGATCCTGTTGTCGGCGCTGAAAATGTGAAATCACGTACTTCGTTCTCACTTGCATATATCCCAACATCAACAAAAAATGGTTTGATACCAAACTTCTTATCATCAGCTTCAGTAGTAAACGTCAACTGTTTATTATCAAGCATATGTATTAAGCTTTCTGTGTATTCGCTCCCAATATTCTTGATCTGATTGAGTAGGAAAGAAATCGCCGATTTCCTTAAAGTTATTAAAGCACTTGGATCAATATGGCCTGTGAGAGCGGTACCAAAGCAATCTAAGAAGGTCATACAAGCGCCATGTACGTACGCTTCGGGTGTATCTAATAAGCCTTTGCCGACTGTCACGTTTATAAATTGGACCCACGACAGCAAGTCTCGAATACTGAATGGAAATTTATTTGTTACTTCTGAATTCTTCAACCATACACTGAAATCCAATATCGAGTTTCCAATACCCGAAGTACCATCTTCTTGGTTTCCAAGTGCAATGCCTTGACTAACACTCTTTTCAAGCACTTTTAGTAGATCATCCCTGGATGTGACACTATCACACCAAATCTCTGTGAATCGGTTTCGTAGAGCCGGTGAAAGTTCCTTCTTACCGAAATCACCACCAGGATTCATTGTACCTATGAAGTGGAAATTATTTACTGCCGTAATGACTACGATATCCGAGCCTTCCTCCATTCCTCTTTCAGATAGTACTAGTTGCCTTTCAGGTTCGAGTAAGGAGTTAAGTCTTTCTAAAACACTATCGTCCGCCAAGGATATTTCATCAGCTAAAAACATATGTCCACTTTCCATTGATTTTATTAACGGCCCGTCTACCCACTCAAATAGCCTTCCATCGTTCTTGTATTGCCGTACTGGTCGTAAACCACCCAGAAAATCAGAACTCTCTGTATGCATATGACAGTTCACGGAGAGAAGTTGGCGTCCACTTAACGCAGCAAGAACTTGACAGATTGTCGTTTTGCCGCAGCCGGTCTCACCCACCAATAAAACTGGCTCGTTAAAAATAAATGCCTTGGCAATTAACACGGCCAATCTCCTCATATTAAAAGTCCAGACGACATGAGAGAACTCTTCGAGCTTGTTATTGAGTAGCATTTCTAGAATACTTTTAGTTACAGGCGATGTAAGCTGATGATAACTAAACAGATTGTTCGCGTTTACTTTTCTCTTAATATGCTTTTCTAAGACTTCCTCAATAATGTTTCTTTCGTCTACCTGCCGTACTTTTCCCGCTAGTATAAGATAACCTTCATCCGCAATATGTTGATCCCAATCATAGAATTTGCCTTCTGTTAACTTTTCTTTGGACGCTTGTTTGTATCTCTGACCCCATCTGAACAGATCTCTTAAAGTAATAAATCCATCTTTGCCTTGTACAGCGGCAGATCCGCGCCGTCTAACTTGCAACTCCGCCATAACTTCGATCATCTTTTTACTATATGTAGGTGGAACATGGCACCTTAGATGCAGAATAGTCTCCAACTCCTTCCTGGGTATTTCATCAAAATGCAACTCAACAAATCTGTTTCTAAACGCTCTTGAAAGCATTTTACGTCCACCGTATAACCCGGGTGGATTTTGTGTTGCAAATAACATGAAATTGGGATCAGCTTTCACAACTTGTTGAGTCTCAGGTATGAATAATTCTCTGTTGTCGTCTAAAACACGATTCAGGGCTTCTAAAACATCACTAGGTGCCAAGTTTAATTCGTCGAGAATGATCCAATAACCTTTTCTCATCGCCTCGACTAAGACTCCTTCTTTGAAAACTAAGCTACCGTTAGAGTCAGTAGCATATGAGCCGATGTATTCCTGCAAATCTGTGTGTTCGTGATTGTTTATTCTAACGCAGTAATTTCCTGACGCTTTTGCAATATAAGTGATCAGAGACGTCTTGCCTACTGACGTATCCCCCTGCAATAACACTGGAAGTCGTCCTAGAGAAATAATTCGCGCGATATCACGTAGATTTTTCCTTACTGTAGGCGTCAAAATGTAACCTTCAGGAATATCAACATTTAACTTTCCTTGTGGCACCCAATGACCTTCAAAGAGTAAATAATTTTGATCAGAGTGTTGTGGTTCCGGAATCAATTGATTGAGAACTGATTTCACATTTTTCTTTCCAATTACGGCTCTGAAAGATACGATGTTAATTAACATAAAACAAATATGGGACAAATAAATATTTAATTCATATGAACAAAATCTTACTTAGCAATCATAGCTTCTACTTTGGGATGTGAAGATCTGTCCAGTTGCGTGAGAAAGGAGAGACAGAATGCTTCATACAAGGATCTGAGTACAGTACCGCATTTAGCTTTAGCCGCTGCTGTTAAAGCTCTGCAAAGTGTTCTCAATGAGTAATGAGGTGCATTTCCTGAAAGGAAATATATGGGTCAAAACCGTCAACCAAAAGCTTTGTGAAGCAAACATTTGTTTATTATGTAGTTTCATGCAGACATTGAACGAGTACGACATGTGACACACAAAGTAATATTTTTCTACATAAGGTCTATCGATCAGGGAAGTCCTACAGCCACAACTAGTTCTAGCGTGAAGCAGTTCTTGCGTTTCGCTGGAAGGGTGTTGTTGCCGGACCATTTTCATATGAGGTGACCATCTTAATCCTCGAGAGTAGCAACGCATCTGTTATTGACTTCAGATAGAACCAGTTTCATATGAAGTTGATTACAGATGTCCATGAGCGGGCATAACCATTTACTATCAGGAGCAATGGTCGTTTGCTACTTCAAACGTATAAAAAGGCTTACCAGAACCATCTACCAAGTTTAATTTGGCTTCCTTCTTTATACCGGCGTAGAACATATAAATCGATTCTAGAGTCGCTCCACTAAGGTTCATGTGATATAAATAATCTCCGATTAACAACATTAAGTCATTTCGTTCAGTTAACTCATCAATGAAAAACTCTGTAAAACGATTCCTCAAGCCCACTGGAGGATCTTTCTTCCCAACATCGGTGGCTGGATTCATGCAAGCAAATAGAGTGAAATCAGGATGCCTTTTAATAGGAACCTTGTCTCCTTTTTCTAGAAGATCTATAGTTTCGGTTTTATCTTCTAACAAACCAGCTAGGCACTCCAATATCTCCGCAGACGCAAGATTTATTTCGTCCAGTAACACCCAATGACCTTCCTGCATAGCTTTGACTAGAGATCCTTCGATAAATGCAAACGTAAGTCGAGATGCGGCTTTGACTTGTTGTTCCAGCTTCAATAATTTATGTCCTAATGACAACCAAGCTTTCATCCTACCCTCTTTCTTATCTGATGTAAGTCTACTGACCGCAGCTTTATGGCTTTGTTTCATTAGCGCTAGTAGAGCAGTCCAATTCTCTGTCTCATAACACGTCTCTATGTGACTAAGAAACTTTTTGTTCTTATCAACATTGTAGAACCTTTGAAACAGTTCCAGAAATTCTGATTTAATGGGACGAATGACGTATTTCAGATCAACTGGCTTGTATCCACCTAAGAGGTCCGCTGAGTCGGATTGTTGATTCATATTGATAACTACAAGTTTATGGCCAGTTTGTCTTGCTAAGTATTGAACTGACGAAGTTTTACCCGTACCGGTTTCACCTACAAGTAACACCGGTTCGTTGGAAGCTACGCAACACGCAATTCTTTCAAGCAAGCATGCCGATTGACGTGTGAATGAGAATACTACTTGCTTGTTATCAAAATCGATGTTTTCTATGCCCTTTTGTACACGAGGGACTTTCGCTCTACCAACTTCTAAAGCAGTCGGCTGAAGGGAAACATTCGGTTTATAATGTTTGCAATAGAACTCCGATTTCGTTTCGACGATACCGAGGCAAGTGCCTACTTTTTTGGCTAACTCCAATCTGTGTTCTGGGGACGAAACTGAGCAAGTGAATATGTCTAGTGCGTCTTGTAAGACCTTCAAGGCTGACTCTGGTCTAGACACTTCGTATCCTACGACAGATCTAGCGCACCATTTCATGAGGTCTCTTGTTGAAATCAGTCTCGCGCCTCTTATTACAGCTACGTTTGTTTCATTATCTGTCGTGGATTCAGTGTTTTGGAGAGAAGTGTCGTGACTACCGACAGAGAACATCATGAAGACCTCTAGCATCCTTGAGCATATAGTCGCAAGCGGCGGGTACATTGTCTGTATTATTTCCCCAAGTTCTGATCTAGATAGAGGTTCGACATTTATCTGTGTCAAGTGTTTCTGTAGCAGTGTACTTGAATTGGACATTTTTTTCTGAAATCCGTAATTAGTGATCACCGTTCTGTAAATAAAAGTTTGTGAGTTTATTTTTCTCCCTGTCCATTTAACATTTCTACATGTCTTCAATTAAGAATGTGTATAATTGATTAATATTACAGCATAATAACGCTCTCTACACTCATAGCCCCACAGTAGGATTGTCTCATGTGTCGTTCG
>DWTU01000812.1:0-15209 GCA_018251515.1 Cecropterus confusis
AATGACATTGAACAGTGGCAGTTACAACACCAGATGAGCTACGTGTACATTTGCTGCATCTATTATACAAAAAAACTGAACTTTATTGAATGGGTTCGTTCCAAAACGAATAACAGTAGAATCAATTAATGCGATGACTAAACACTCATAAAAGATAAAATCCCTATTATAGAACATTTTCACTAACTTTTGCCCCAGATTTGAACCCGCATTCATGTAGATACAGTCGCGTCTAAACACAGCGAAATGTTAACGCATAGACAACTATAAATAAACTATTTTTCAGCGCCACACGTGTCCGCAGAACTGATTCAGATGCCAATAGCTATACTACATCTGCTGTGACATGTCTCACTCATACTCGTATCTATGCAAAACAGTCTCGAGAAATGTCGAAGAAGCCGGGAGAAAAAGCAAAGTAATCACTGAACTCAATTCATTGGAAATGTCGATTGTTCAACAAATTTGGAGTAAAAGAGATCTGCAGTCCTCTTGCTAACTTCGTGAGCACATTTAGACGTTATCTTGTTTACTCGCGATCCTTAATTATGGATGGTCTTTGGTGGAATTTGAGAATGGTTGTTCTTAAAAATAATTAGTTTTCCGTTTTATAGAATTTTTTGTGTTTCCGTGTTAACAGATTTTTTTGATTTCGTGGGCTTCAAGTTATTGAAAAGAGGAAGTATTACCTCAGTAGTCTTTCTAAGGGAGATTTCGGTCAGCAGCTATTAATTTTATTTTATTAGTCGTGGCCTATATTGTCAACGGGGAGGAAGAAAGGCACAATTTAAGGCCTAGCCGAGCGTGAAATAAATAAAATTAGCATAAATACTACGTCTTACGTTAATCCATCAACCTTTTGAGGTTCACTATTGGACCTAATTGAAGCCATTTAAATCGATCACGAGCTTCAGATTCCAACGAGATCCCGCTATATTTTCATTTCATTACTTCATCTGGTAACTAAAGCTATACTATATTATTGTCTTCCTTATTAAGTATTTCATAATAAAAACGTACACGTCATGTTACAGCGTTATGTTTATGTCAGTCTCTATAATTTATATTACTAATTGACTTTCTTGATTACCTCCTGCAGAGCCCATATATACGCGTACTGTGTCTAATGCTGTACTCCAATATTCTATTAACCTGACAGCTGTGAATTATATCTATTCCGGAACGGAATGAGCTCAGGATTTGCACGAGACAAGTTTAGTTAATCCTTACTTTTATGGTTTTTTTATAAATTATGCTTGTTGTTGAGGATTATTGTATGGTTTTGTATTTAAACCTTTGACCCTCAGATATAACACCGGTAGTGTAATATCTGAAGACAATCCAAGAATATAATCTCATATGTAAGTTAACCGACATCCACACCCTTCTACTGTTAGGCAAAATCTCCTTTAATCTGGAAATAAGTGTGACGGTGATACCACCACGGTTGAAGTATAACGATTTTACAACGTTGCAAATTTCCATCATCACCTTATTTATTAGAGTGGGCGGAGTGACCATGTCACATGATATGGACTTTACTCTCGTTCGCTACATTAATTTATTAAAAAACTAGTTACCGGCCGGTTCCGTACTGGGATGATGATTATGATTCAACATAAATATTTCACATTGTTACAATGTTGTCGGTGAAGTGCATTAGCATCAAAGTAATGCCCGTTGTCACGTCGCATTTTAATTTGATTAATTGGTTACATTAATCCTCTCAGCAGTATGTGGTATAATGCTGAAACATTGTATCGCTCAGTCAGTATGAAGAGAAATTGTATCGCGTTACAATATTTGTTGATTTATTTGCTAAAAAGTTTGAAATTTTATCACATTTTGTTCTCAGTAAGGAGGTTTTGTATAATATACAACACATATATGATGAAATTTAGTGAATGCTGAATGAGAACTAAACGTTTCTCGTAAATAAATACAATGTTATACGCTGTTCACCGTAAACTATACTTACGACAGATCCTATTATATCATTATTATAACAATACAACGTTAAATTAAATAATAATACGTATGTTTCTACGTCTGCATATCTACATTTACGGGTGTAGAAACTCACATAATAAATCAACAGTTCTACCTGACATTGGTTACAGATTCTTTGCTACCCCTAAAAACTGTGATGAAACGCGTTGGATAATTATATCGCCCCTACCACACTCTTCAAGCCCAAAAAAGCAGAGCCTAAGCTGTTATTATGGGACCGAATTAGGTACTTTTAAGTTTTATATGAGTATGATAACATGTTAATGAATCTTTTATCATTTCCATGCACGACACTGACTCGTTAGCGGCCATGGCAACGAACAAAGGTCACATTAAAGGTATCCAAACTAACGATAGGCTGATACTTTTCAACGAACTTTAAAACAGGTTCCAATCTCTCCGCATACACATTGTGAAATTAAATGTGTTGACGAATTGCTTTGTTCGTGAATGATAGTATACTTATGTAGTTAAGTATTTTATATAGTCAACGGAAAACATTTTATAAAAATTAAGTTGAAGAGCAAATCCGGCTCGCGGCGAACTTGGAGAATCCGCATTATAAAGATAAATGTGTGTTGTTCGTTTTAATGTGGGGTGAACAGCGCGCCGGAAAAAATTGCGAAAGTTTGCTCCTGGAGGCGACGATGAAGTGAAATTAATCGAATTTATAGGCTCGATGAAATCAATGTTCCATTTTACCGAGCAGTAAAAAATTCCCACGCAATACATAATAATCCAACCACTACGACTTATGTGTACTTAAATCCTTAGATGCCTGCTACTATATTTGCGAGAAGATGGAGACTTACTTTATATTATATAAACACTACGTGCGTGAGATTTCTGTTATTTCAATATATGAACGTATGAATTTAAATATGAATAAAAATATAGTATTAAAAAACCGTTTTTAATCTTATATCGTATAATCTTGCGGCAATCGATATAATCATAACAAATATATTTCTAATAATAATGTTATTACTACTATAAAACATTATTATGCAATATGTATGTTGTATATTTCATGGGTAATTAAATGTTGATTGATTTATGTACGATGGATTCATAACTCACATAACAACTGATAAGTGCGCTTTAAAAATAATTTTGACATGATTAGTTTTTAAATGGACCTATTAAACTAAGTGGGCCAAAGATCATCTACGGAACAGACGGACATTACGCATATTTGGTGGATATTATAACGGGATCTCTCAGGACTATTGTTTCGCCGACCGCTCGCCGCCAAATGCGGCGAGATTAAGATTTTAATTGCCTGGCGCGTATGGGCACTAGCTTAATATGTTTCGTTATGACATGCTGATGAATTATATTGCCACCATCCCCTTATTTGAACATGATATTCATTACAAGTTAATAACCAGTGACTCGACTACGAATAACCATTATTTATTCTCCAATATTCACTGAACGAAATGTATCTCGCTCATTGAGCTCAAGTGTTTACAGTAGGTCAAAATATTTAATTCAAGTCAATTATTTTATGAGTACAAATAATATATACAAGATTAGACGCGATAAAGTTCATCGTCATTGTAATACTATCGCGAACATTATAAAGTATTTGAATACATGTATGTATGTAAATTTATTTAAATAAATACATTTTATTGAACATGTGCTCTTCCTCTTAGATATACATTTCTTAGAAACAAGACTTCCTGTTATTAAAATTAATGGGCATACATTAGCCAATTAATCTTATATGTCAGGTGTAATAAAACCTTAAGTATATTAAATAATATATTAAGTAAATATCTGCCTTATAATGTGCGTATGTTACAATGTGGTAATGAATGGTATTTGAATATTCAGTGATTTAAATGAGATCCGAGTGACGTCCGGCGCGGGGCGTCGCGACGGCGGTCGCAAACCGCGCGGGAATTTACGCGGAATTCATTAATGTTACGTTTTGAATGAATTATTGGCCTATCACATTCATTTTGCAATTAAATTAAATCAAATTAAGCACTGACACGTATTTAAGATTGAAGTGGCAAACGAGCGTATTTTTTGGTAAGTGGTTACTGCTGCTCAGAGCCATCTGTCAACAACTTCATAGACTTAAAGGAAAAGCTGTGGAAACGTATCTGTGATCGGCGTCAGGTCAGTAGCAACTCTTAAGTGCCAAGATGTCGCCTCATGTTTAAGTTAGCCGGTATTTACCTTTCTACCAAAACGCAAGAACTGCTGCACGATAAAAATAGATATAAATAGGTAAAAATTGATGTTGACCACTGCCTTGCCTTACCTTTGCCGTGTAACGTATTTAGCACCGGAACGAAAGTTCTTAAGTAGATACTTAAATAAAACATTCTAACTTAGTCTTCAGGGTCAACAACGTCATCCCTGTAGTTCCAGGATCAGAATAGGGCTACGGTATCGCCTGCCTGTCGTTAGAGGCGACTAAAAGAGGCTTCCGGAGTTGCGAGCGGCCAGAGTGGGATCTCGAACCGTCCAGCCCGGCGGCCCCTTGAAGGGCGATGGTATGTGTGGTCATATACTGTTGTAAAAGCCAGGTGGTACAGTGGGCCCAGCCGCTCACCTGGGTGGAGTCCGATGGGGTAACGCGCTCAGAGGTCTCCGGTTACGTTCCTTTGGAGATCCCGGAGCCCTCTTCGCCGCACCGAGGACGGCCACCTTTAATGCGGTAAAAATTCCACATAATCTGGTACCGCTTTCACGGTGTCGGGTACCTTTTGAAGATTTCGCCCTCAAGCGCAAAAAAATAAAAGGGCCAACAACGCACCTGTCATTAACCTTAGGAAGTAATCGTGTCCTACGTAGGTTACGTATCTCCCTCTTCACAGTTGTTTCCGTTACATTAATTGTGTCAAGCTCGAGTCGAGCACACTTCCAGAGTTCCAAACTGCCGAATACGGTTCTATAGCTTAATCGAAAAAACGTCTACAAATCTCCGTTTCCTGTAGCGAGGACTATTTTTGTCATTTTAGTATTAGTTGTTAACGCGGAAATACAGTGAGTTAAAACTGTTAGTATCTGTCTATTATGTTATGACATAGAGCCCCTTGACAGACGGACAAACAGCGGAGACTTAGTAATAGGTTGAATTTTGTCCTTTGGGTACGGAACAACATGAAATTAAAGCATACAATCAGAATAATGTACAAATTAAATGACTTATTAAGCCGCGGTATGAATGCTGCTTTGAATAAATTACCGTATAATTTTAATGAGTTCCGCGCAAATGAATTAATGCTGTCGTGTTAATAGAATTAGATATTAATTAGAATATTTGGTATAATTGTTGCGACGTACGCACTTAGTGTGTTCAGGTGTACAGCCCTGAAGACTTTCATTATTAAGCCACTCTTCAAAAAAGATAAAAACAAGATTTGTTACCGTCTAATAGCATTCATATCAGTTTTTTCTAAAATTATATATCTAAACTATATCCATACTTCGAAAATTCTATATTTTTGCGAAGGAACAAACCTCCCGCCGTCAATATCGTCGTAATGCAAATTAGTGGTAATCTTTGGAATAAATAAATATCCTTGATGCAACAAAGATTGTAGAATTCTTTGTTTGGGCTGCGACGATACCATCGCAGTACAATAGGTATTAACTGCAGTGTTAAATACTTCTGTGTTGTGGTTTGAAGGGTGTGGTAATGAGGAAATACTTATCTGAGGTGTTACGATTTAGTTCCAAGGGTAAGAACGTAGGATTCTTACCAGTTTTGTGGTTGAACACAGGTGTAGGCAGCAATGACCAGATACAAAAAATATATCTATAACATATCCACTATAAACTTGACAATAGAACTGACATTGCAGCTTTGCTACCCTTATTGATAACTTTAGTACTGTATAGAGCAGGAAATCGAATTCCCAGTAACTAAAAACATAAATCTTTTTTACTGTAAGCTTTACACTCGGCCGCTGATAAAGTCGATGTTTCAGAGTACAGGTAAAAGCGCTCTGTGATTTATAGACTTTTGTCTTTAGGTATTGTGTTAATTCTAGTTGTTTGCACCTGTCATCATTATTCTATGACTATTTTCTTTGCTATTACTCTACAGGTAATTTACTATTCCTGAGTAATAAGGTATGTAGATAACCGGCATCCACACCCGTTCACCCAAACTCAAGAACTACTTCACACTAAGGAAAATAGTTGTTAGTGTGGATTTGCTCGATCGAACTCTACAACCTTTTAATGTAATGTAAGGTTTATTATATATATCAATATTTTTATATTTTCACCATAATTTATGATCATGAATGAACCGTATTAATTAAAAATATATTTTAAGAAAATTTCCAATAATCGGTAATTCATTTACCTTGATTAACTTTTTTATATCGTATTACAGAGAACATAATATAGCTCAATTGAGGGGTTTCAGGCTAATATTGGTTAATAGAATATGTTTTTAATAAGTAATCTGATACTTTTCTTTCGGTGCTTCGAAAAAAGTTTCTGACGAGTACAGATCTTCAGACGTCTTATCATATAAATTTAATAAGTAAAAGATAAATGTGTGCGTGTACTCAAAGAAAACCGATCAGTATTATTAAGATCATGTACGATATTTTAAGAGTATTTTTGTACAATTTCAAAGAATATCTTTTAAAATGAAGATTATGCGGTATACAATTTTTATTTTCATTTTCAAAATATAATTATTTACGTGGTCTTTTTAAGAACATTCTACTGATCTTTTTTCTGTGATCGTGCTCTGTGTCGTGATTTTAATTTTACTCAAGAAAATCTAAATCTTTCTTTAAATGTTAAAATAATACTTATTGATTTTTGGTAAATTTCGCCTTATATTGATTTTTCTTCTCTGACCTTCTGCTCTGTGAACACCACGGACGTTATGTCTTGATATAATTTTATTTAAATAAATAGTAAATCCCTACTTTCGCTGTCTTAGTTTAACATAAGGGTATTTTTTGTATATTTTTATGGATTATCTTTATTCACTAAAATTAAGATTATACAGTTTACAATTTTTACCTCATTTTCAAGATATTATTATTTATCATATGATTTTTGCTTCTTTTAACAACATTCTACTGATCTTTTTTTTGATCGTGCTCTGTGTCGACATTATTCTACTAAAGAAAGTGTTTAAAGAACGAAAGGAAAAGAGAAATTAGACATCTAGTAGATTTCCAATTCTTCTTTTCATTTGAATGATTCAGAATGAGTAATCAGCGGTCGGTGGCGAGTCCTGCAAAATAACCAATCAGTAACTTGAGCGATCGTCTGCCATCAAGTAAACGGAACTACTCCATTACTCGATTTGTCTTCAGTTCGTCTCTGATACAGCAGAGCGTATTTATCAAACACTGGGTGCTTATTGATACTTGTTAAACTTATACATCTCAGCGTATTTATGATTTATAAACACTTGTTGATTTTCTCATAATTGTTAAACGTATACCTGTTTATTTTAATTAAAGGTATGTTTTAAAGCCTAATTATAATAAATTTGTTTGTAATATCTTGTATTCAACCTCCAATGAATATTTATAGTAGAACGTCTCCAGTCGAACCGTGCTTGTTCTACCAGATTTTAAACTTTCCTATTGTATAAAATCTATGTGGATACAAATATTTAAAAATGCTAAAAGGCGTCATCGTTTGTTAAGATAGGTTTGAAAATGTGCACATGTCTGAGAGGAACAAGACTTGGACAACGATATCTAAACATCGTTTACACGTTATCACTCGGTAACTGCTCAATTAGACCTGTCAATACACAATTACGTAACAGTGAGGTCAGCTGAGTTCCATTACCTATGTTATAAATTAATTTCACCCATTGATGGATTCCTCGCCATCGGCCGCTGTCCGCTACTCACGCGCGAGCTGAGCGATACCAGATTGGATCCATTAGCCTTTGGCTCCTCATTGTTGTTGCTCGCTTCCAAATTAAATAAATAGTTGTATATATTTTATGTTTTCGTCACTGAGTGAGACTATTTCTTCTATAATGTTTGCATTTTTTTATAAGAAGCAAACGAGAATAAAGTTCCTAGGACAGAATATGATCATTGCTGCTAATGGGTATCTTCGACCCCGGATAAGATTAGTCTCATCGAAGTGTGGCCATAGTTGTCTTGAAAAGTATTTATGGCAAACGTAGGTACGTTTGCCACATCCTTCAAACTAGAACACAACAGCGCTTAAATTTTTTTATGGTACGGTAACTCGTCACATAAGTGTGACGGTGCTGTCTCCAGATTCGAACCACAAAAGGTTCTACCACCTTAATTGCAGCAAGGATATCGTTAAATTTAACAATCCACCTTTAGGATCCAGTGATAGATAAAAATACTGACAATATTTAAGTACCTTATGGAGCGAAACGTAGCTTTGATTTAATTGCATAATATACACAGCCTTTAATAACTACTATTTATTTCTAAAATCTGTTAATAATTCTATGCAATGCAAATCGATTGTATCGCTTATATTGCCACGTGGCATTTTTAACCTTCTATAAATACATTTTGGAAGAAGCTGAAAAATAGGATTATTAAATTGCACTCAGAATTTTTCATGTACTTTTTCCGATAACGACCAATTTGAACTGATTGAAGCGCTCAGGGAGGGTCAAGTGTGATCGCGGAGACGAGAGGCAGTGGGACTTACGGATTCCACTGCCTCGAGGGCCCTCCACCGATCTTCACTCCACTCGTATCTAAACTTAGATAAAAAATAATTTACCTTATAATATATCGCCGTAAATTATATGAATAAAGAAATAAAGAAAGAAATAATTTTATAACGTAATACGTTGTACACACATAACAAGGGAAAAATACAAAGTAGTAAGATATAGGACATAGAAAACATAACTTACATCATGAGACGATACAAACAGAAGATTTAGTTACTTAAAAAACAATTTAAAACGTAATAAATTGCATTACGAAGTATTCAAGTTGTGCAAATCGGAGCAGTCAAATGAACAAATCGGTTGGTTATATGTATGTGTCCGGGCAGTTATATAATTATACGTAACTTAGCGAAGAAGCATGAGAGCTCTATACATCTCATCTATAAGTTTTCAGCTTTATATATCTTTTTTGTATTTTGTAACTTCTATCCTGTTAGTACTCAATACATTATCATTATAGGTAGCCTGTATTATTCGTAAAAAGTCAAATATTCTTCTAGTGAGCTTATATTAGTATACTATTCGCGGTCAACACTATCAGCTTGTTTGCTGTACATTATAGTAATACTTATCGCTATCTATTCGTCACGTATTTTTATCTAAACGTATATTAAGAGCTTACATAATCTATACCTTACCTACGTGTACCACTCAGTAGCCAACAAAATTAATAAATAAAACGAACTATCTATAAAAATACAATGTATTTTAAATATTTCCTTTAAGCGATGTTGAAAAATTATTTGCACGATTTATACATAACAGGTTAATATTGCATCGAAAGAAAATCTTATCGTAAAAAGCGTGGGGTGTTTTCAAGATATTTTATAATGAAAATAGCCTTCTTAAATCGGCAGACTTCTAAAAAAAATTCATCCCCTATTTCTTAGGGGTTGATTTTCCAAAAATGATTAAAAAGATTTTCAATTATCTTTTACACCACTTAAATATCATCTAAACTTTGCAAGTTTAACAGAATCCGACGTTTTAAAAAATGGGTAAAAATTGAACAAAGATTCCGTTACAAGCATTCATAGATACATTGATACATAGATACGACCAAAGCTAATAAAAGCGTGTTAAAAATAAAAAAAAATCCAATATGTCATATTATAAATTCGGAGTTTTCACGCCATATGCTCACGTATGTTCGGCACCGGGTATATTTGCGTCACTTAGATGCGTGGCTGATTCATTTCAATTGCACCGACAAGTAGTGTAGTGAATCAAACCAATGTATGTCATAAATTTAACGCGTCGAGTATTACTGATCGTTTGGCAAATTTAACGACCATATTGGTAATATCTGCATTGGTCTTATAAAACATTAAATTTACTTTGCTGTTTAATAATCAATGGTGGTTTTGGTTAATGGAGGAATTTATTGTTGTGTTGAGTGTGAGAAATGTATATAAGCATGTGAAGCAATAGCGCAGAACACATACGAGTATATAATATCCACATCAAACGGATACGGTACGGCCATACAAAATTTGGTTAGCATGCTCTTTTAACTAGCTGAATATGAAACGCTTTTACTCTCGTGGCATTTCTAAAACACTATCGCATACTTTTCAAAAGGTGCAAAGAGAACTTTCCTAAAGTCCGCATCTCTTCTACTGTTTAAAATGGATACAGTCGTCAAGAAAATTCTTCACTAATTACGCTTTTGAAAGTCTTTGCTTTGATCTAATTCTATCCGTACTTCAATGATGACACGAGAGCTTTAACATCAAAGACATTAAAGTAGCAATGGAGCGGACATGGGGGAGGAAAAGAGTCTTCCACGACTTCCTAACAACTACATTCCAATAAAAAGGGTCACATTAAATAAAAACAAAAACGTTGTGTTAATCGGATTCTATGATATTTTATAGGTTAAAACATTGAAATTACAAGACGTCTCTTTTGTATTCGTGTATTTTAAGTCAAGTTTCATGCATAAAAAAGTCAATAATAAAAAAAATCCCTATTCTAATCATCATCATATGAAAAAACTAACTGACCTAACTAAACTAACCCGGCGAACTTCGTAGCGCCAAATTAAATAATGTGTAAAAGTTCGATAACTAAAAAATATACGAAAAATACCAACTTATACTCGTAGAGTATAGCCAACGATTGCAATGAAAACGCAAGAAAATGTGTTTATTTACGACATCACATAGAAACCTCTAAAATCATCTGTGATTATCATCATCAAATAATCTACTATATAATTGACAGGTAGTCAATAGATGGCGCTGGCTTTAAACTCTATAGCCGATATGCCAGTTAATATGTGGCAAGAAAACATTGACAAACGCAAGCTTGCGTCTGTCAAGTACTTTTTACGTGAAAGCCGGACAGACAGACAGACAGACAAAAAAAATCAAAATAAATTATAGCCTATATGTTGCCGAGGACTAATAACTTTATAACAAAAAAGTTTCATCAAAATCCTTTCAGTAGTTTTTGAGTTAAAGCCGCACAACAGACAGGCAGGAAATTCAAAATGTTTTTATGGCTTGTGTTACTTGTATGAAGTCCTCTAGAGCTGTTTTTTTAGTTTTTATTCAATGTACAGTATTGAACTCGTCTGCAGTTTTATTATATGTATAGATATATAGATATAGATTAATTTATTTTTATTTTACATTCAACATTTACCATTCTAATTTGATATATTACTTATGTTTTTTATAATAGTGTCATATTATAATAATTTAAAATATTATAATGTTGACGTGAAAGATAATGTGAAGAATTCAAAATTAGTAAAATATTATGTAAGGTAATAACTTAAAATGCTGTTTCTCTTATATCAGGTAAGATATAATTGAAAATATTGTAAAATAATCTGAGGTTATAATATTTTTGATATTACAACATCAACACTAGTTAATATTCCATTTTTAAAATCAGTATACAATGTTAAAGTACATATTATACTTATATTTTGACGAAATTTGAGTGCAGTGATGTTGCCATCTTAATCAAATCACGAAATATATACCATTTTTGAAAATAGTTAGAAGGTTATGTGAAACAAGTCGCCTTTATATTATTCTTAATAAAAGTAATTTTCTTAAACGCTATGTTACTAAAGAATCTTCTGTGTTATTATGTATTTATTTAATGTTGTTATTAAAAACATGATTATTAGGTTAAGGATTGTTTATTTTAATAAAATATCATGATACTACATTTTGCAATATTTTAAAAAGATAATAAGGGCTGCATAATTTGTTCAGAATTTTGTTTTAAACTGAGGCTTCGTAGGCGTTTGTCGTGTCATGTTACAATTACAATTACATTACAAGGCATAAAAAGACAGGGATATCGTGCATACCTACAACCATGTATAGTAAAGGTGATTTATACATACATACTGACCTTTTCTGAAGTGAAAACTTCTTTAAGCGCGTTAAGCACTTCATGAAGTCATGGAATTTGCGTCATCGTCACCAAACGTTTTCTATGAGCTATATATATATATTGCATATACTCGTAATGTAAATGGATATACTTTCGTGCGTTACCTCCCTACAAACGTATACTTTTTTATTTTCTCTCGGTCCTCATGGCTGCTTATCTTATACAAGCCATAAGTAGCAAAGGTCACATCACACCTATTTCTGTCCTTTTAATGTAGCTAACGATAAGGCAGACGGACCACATGATGGGAAGTAGTCACCGTCGCCTTTGGACATTTGCCACGCCAGAAGAGTCCCCAATGCATGGCCGGCTCCGAAGGAGAGCTCTTTTTGCACTTTTCTTACAAAGCCCCATGTCATAGTGTTCCCGAAATACTTCAAGAGGAAGCTCATTGCACATCTTGCACGTTCGTGGTAGGAAAGAGCGCGCAAATCGAACCGTGGAGGACCGCCACGAGTCCTGTTGATGAAACGTCATCTTTTGGCGTGTAGTGCGTTGGAGGAAGGGTGAAGGCTTGAAGGAGGAAGGATGGAGGGTGGGTGAAGGCTTTTAACAACATGCGCTGTTATGTGCAGCACATCAGACAGATTAAAAAAGCTAACGAGCATGAACTTTCCTTCATAGTAGCTCCTATCGGATTTAAATACCTGCAATCCACTCCAAATAGAATTTAAGTCCTGCCTGATGTTGAGTAATTCGTTGCTAAATCTAAGGACCCTAAGGACTTGGAATGCATCATATAAATGACATTCCTTACCCCACCCCCAAATGAGAACACAGCATCACAGCACAGGATAAAATCCTACTGTGGGGCTATGAGTGTAGAAAGAAAGTAGAAAGCATCGCTTAATACTGCGCTATTAGGCAAAAATAGGTGTGACCGCCCGCAAAGTAGAATCACTTAGAGTTCTATTGTCCCTGTATTTTACTTTGATAAGATTTCTAAATATCTGTCTAACAAAAGAAATATTATGGTAATAAATATTTAAGAAATTAAATAGGGTTTAACTCAATAAAAGTTATGGCGGAGTCTGGAAGCGCCGTAAAACAATGCTAACGAGAAAAAGTTCAAGACACGAATAATGTTTTTTAGACGTACTTAAGGAATAATTAAAACTTCGCGGAAAATCGAAATTAGGCGGTGGATTACAGTTTTTTAAATGTTGAAGTAGCGAACGAGTGTGCTCTTGGTGGTAAATGGTCACTGCCCATGTACGTCACTTATAATACCGACTTATCACTTACAATTACTACAATTACGAGATCCGTAAAGTGCTTGCTGGCTTACCTTCTTAGGAGACGACCGTCCGACTCGGGAGTAGCAACGCAACTGTGATTGACTTTAGATGGGACGTTAATTAAAGAGTTGGTTTCAGATGTCCATGGACAGTAGTGACTTTCCGTGTTGTGGGATGCATTCTCGTTTGCTACTTGAATATTATAAAAAATACTAGGTTTTTACCGCGATTTCATCTGAATGTTATATATACTTTAGGTGACATTATCACGAATAGCTGCATGTACGTTTGTACATGCAGCTGGGTGTTTACCCAGAAACGTAACATTTAAATCTTACTAATATTACTATTAAGTCCTATTAATATAATTATTAATACGAAAGTTTGTGAGGATGTGTGTGTGCTTGTTACTTTTTCACGCAAAAACGGTCGGATTTAGCTGAAATTTGGCAAACAGTAATATAGCCCTTTTTTAATGCGGAGAAATCCTCATGGATCCTTTCGTCCGGAGGAGCGTAGAGGTATGTCGGACTTTTATTGACTAAAACTCCGCGGCGTTCTTCTGGACGCTCGATGCCGGGTCAGAAGTAGCCGTTAGCATTGCATTCGCGGCCCGGTAACGTTGGCGGCGCTGGTCACGCCAGCCACGTCCCGTAAAACAGATTATAGCCCACATTAACCCATACGATTCTCATTACCGTGGAAATGACTAATAACTGAGGTAGGCAGAGCCATGAGAATAAGCTAGCTACAAACAATATTTATAAATGTTGGCGGTCTTTACTATATAATTCATGTAAATTTGCATGAAATAGGTATAATGGTAAGCAAAGAGGTCCAATTAACGTAGGGTCGTTTAAGATGTAAATTGGGAAAATTGAGTGTATAGGGAGGGGACCCTTGAGGATCCTTAAATGAACTTTCATTGAACAAAGCGGCAATTTATATAAGTTAAAGTGTAAATGATGTTAGATAAAATGGGTTGGTCCCATGACTTGTGAAGATCTTAGCAGATGAAAGTTAAATGGGTGTGGTCGAAAGTCAGATGCCTAATAGCTAGTGGCTAATTTCATGAACACTTTCCTTCTAATAGTCCTTTAAGGTTAATGATTAATATCATTAAATAACAGTTGCTATATTTTGAAGTCCATATTAGTCTCGTATCTCTCTCCAATCCGCTTTAGGACAGCATAGTAGAGATTGTTTTGTGCCAGTATTTCTAAAAGTCTCCCTTTTAGGGTCACTGGAGACGTGCATGGGAGGGGATGCAGAAAAAATGGGCGGTGTTATAGCAAGTTAGAGGACTCTAGCTTATGACATTTTAGGTCTAGAAATAGGACGAGTTTCTTCTTTGTGAAACTATTGTAGAGACAGATTCTTGCTGCCGCTGAAATTTATTTTTAACTTTGAGAACCTCTGTTCGAGACGTTTGCGAGTCATATACGTGCCCAGTAGTGGGACATAAAAATTGTTGCAGCCAGATTCCGAGTGACTGTGTTATTTATTTAATATATTGAACAATAAACGAGCATCAGTTCACCCGATGGTAGGTGGCCACCCAAATAAGATCAGAATCTTACCCGAGGTTGGCCACATATGCGTTGTTAAGCATGGTTTTCTTACCACACCAACTCAAAATCAAAAGACAGCAGCGCTTAATACTTTTTTTATAGTATGGAAGCAGCAAACGAGCATGCAGCCCTCCTGGTGGTAAGTGGCTACTGCTACTACCATCCATGGACATCTGTAATTAACCCTAGGTAAGATCGAAGCCTCACCTTAGGTTAGCCACAGATGCGTTGCTACGCCTGAGGACTAAGATGGAATGCCTCGGAAAAGTATGTCTCCTTTACCACACC
>DWTU01000813.1:0-15199 GCA_018251515.1 Cecropterus confusis
TCTAAAATTATGTGCGTATCAGAAGTTAATTATCACTGCTTTACGGTGAAGGAAAACATCGTGAGGAAACCTACACAACTGAGAGTTCTTGAAAAAAGTTCTCAAAGGTGTGTGAAGTCTACCAATTCGCACTTGGCTTGCGTGGTAGGCTATGGCCTGAAACTCGCTCAATCTGAGAGAGCCCAGCAGTGGGACAATAATGGGTTGACGGTAATAAGTCATTACCGTGATAAACATGACCGTAGTGGTCGGAGCCGCGGGTATATCGCGCTTGTATTGAATAAAAGTGAAACAAATATATAAATTTGCACGTTTATATTTCTCATAATAAATTTAATCTATGCATTGTGACCTTTATAAGACCTGTAGCACAAAGTCATTGTTAAACAATAAAATACTGTTCCAATCTACTCTAAGTTTTTATTGTAGAATTTCTTTACTCCTCTTTAGCGTCCTGTTCGAGGATTGTTTTGAAGCAGAACGGCTGGAAGATGTAACCCAGACCTGAGTAAAACTTGCTCATGAACTCCACCCTGGGGAAAAAATTAAATATTACTTTAAAATCTACTCCACACCTAAATATTGCAATATTTCGTGCTCTTGTTGATAAGTTGAGTCGTTTAACTTTTTAGTTTTTATGATGACTTAATGATTCTCTGGGACCACATCTGATAACTCTTATGTAGGGAAAAGATTAAGAATATTGTAATTATTCGTAGATATATTATTTTAGAAATTATGTAGCAGACTTCACAAGTCGAATTAACTAAGAAATTAAGAAAAACTAACTAAGAAAGCGCATATGACAAATACGATATTAAGGTAAAAATTATTTATAGCTAGACTATAAACCCTCCGCAACTTAGGAAGACAAATAGTCTATGTAAACTTTCAAAATAATAATCGGTACTATATCATAAATAACTCTCTATAGATCTTTAATACTACTCAAAAATAAAAATCAAAGAAAAAATAAAATTGTATTAAAATATTACCAGTGCAAACGTAGTGTATGCAAAAAGGCAGAAAGTCCCTCCATCATAACCAGGATGGCGAGGGTGAATAGCGCCCAGAACCAGAACACTACGTACAGCTTGATGGCGCCCACGTAGCTATCGTCTTTCAGCCCCATCTGCAGCACCATGTTCCACAGTACCTCAGACAACTCTGTAACAATTCATACTAGTTTATAGACAAGAAATAAATCAGGACTTAATCTGATTCGACAATAATTATACCACAGGATAGACAAACTATTCCGTAGTTAAAATTTCGTTCTAGGATTTCGGTTCAGTTACGGCATGTTTGCCTGTCTTGAGATAGACATGAATAAGGGTGTACCTAACCCCATACCCCCGATATCGGGTAAGGTCCCCGTCCCTTTTACCACAGGCGAGAAATAGAGACTAGCCGACTTTTTTTTTATTTCTGTCTTTTGAATCCTGTGAGCCACTTCTATCATATCGATAAAACAGTTCTTATGTGTAATTATAAATGAAATCTATACTATTACTAGTAACTAATTTAACTAGACGTTTTGCAGTGGCGGATTTTTAAAACTTTGATCACCCATTTGAGTCAGCGAAAAAATTATGTCGCTAGATCTAAATATTCTGCCGTCCTCAAGACGTACCACCCGAGAATCATGGATCCGTCTGACCCGCGCACTCTACGCTACACAGCTTATTCTAATTATAATATTTTTGCCGCCCCGTAAAAAGGTCGTCAACATATAAATAATCTTCGAAATTGGTGGGCGAAAAAGAATCGACAACATAGCATTATATTTGCCGCCTCTAAAACCTGCCGCCCTAGGCACCAACTTCAGCTTGTTCGTAAATCCACCATTGATGTGATGGTTGGTAATGTTTCCACATTACTGACGAAACGCTTTTACATAGGCATATTAAAAAAGCGTGATGAAGAGGTTCGAAAATTGGCTCTTTAGTGTGGGATTTACTTCTATTTATTGCTTTTATTGCCAGGTTTAAATATAAAAGTATCTAGCGTGTACTTATCTATTTAGGGTGCTTTTGGGTACTAACCTGCGTGGGCTAGTGACAAAGCCCAGAGTCGGAGATAGGACGCGGTGTGGGAGATGGTACTCAGCACGTACTCAATGGTGTGAATGGCTTGGTGGATCATGATCTCGCTGAAGGGCTCGTCCTCATGGTCGTGGCTCGCTTTGGCTTCGGGCTTCGGCGCCTCGCTGATGTCTGTCTGGTCTTGCATCTCGATGCCCTGGTTCACGTTGCCGTTTGATTGCTCAGGCTTGATTATAAAATAATTTATGTTATAGTGTGTTGTGTTGTTGAATATGGGTTTCTTTTTTTCATTTTTACTAATAACAAATCGTTAAGCCACGTTGTGCCGTCGTTGCTTTGCGCTGCAAGCGCTAGCGTTGAGCGAATTCTGACAACTTTGTCTACAAGCGAAAGTTCGTGGCCTCGATAAGTGAAGGGACGCTCCGTATTTCGGATTCGTTTGGCGCTTTAAGTGTGAACGTTGAGTGCATTTTAGCACATTTTGTTATTGATTGAGAAGACACACATTCGATTTTAACAACGCTGACGCTCGCAGTGCCAAGGTCATGATGCTTGAAGCGAATATTTTTGGCCCTCGGGTTACTGTTATATTGCCAACTGCTTTGTATGCTCCCTGTCAATTGTGTAAACTGTACAAATCATTTCTTAGTGCTACAATAAGATGAATTCGGTTATGATTGAAATTTCAATTATGTTTTTATATGTGTTGGACAGGTTACGTACCTACTTTAAAGAATTTTAAAAGTCGAGCTAATTTATTTTAGCTTGAAACAAGCTTAAATAAATTGGCTCAATTTCATTTTCTCAAAATTAAGTCACTCAGGTAAGTAAATACATATTATTTAGGCGAAAATTATATACAAAAATGGGGGAATTAGGCTAAATACCTTGGCTTCCTTCTTTTTCTTGCTAGCCGAGAGCAAGTACAGCGGCTTGCCGAGCAACATGACGGGGATGCAGCAGAGCCCGACCAGCACGAACACTCTCTGCACGGTGCCCTGCCCTTCGAACATGAACTCCTTGCAGCCTTCCTCTGGTTCGTTGCTCGAGAACAACATCATGTTGATGAAGAGGATCAGGACTGATGGCGCACAACCTTGTGTATAGGCTTGATCTGGAAAGATACATTCGTATAATTTACGAAGGTTTTTAAAATATAAGTACGTTACGAATAGATAACCTATTTCTATCGGAAAGCCTGTCTTTCGGGTTAAAATTGCTATATAGAATGTTCATGTCTGCGTATTCCTGCCTGTTGAAAAACATTTTGTATGTATACTCGGTTTTATGTGACGTCACGGTACCAACCATACAGCAGGTAAATTTTAATATGGTACACTGAGTATAGAAAATTTATTTATTAACAATCCTCTAATTGCACAAGCCAAAATGAAACAAACGAAAATGTTCCTTGATTGAAGTAGCAAACGAGCATACAGTCCACCTGATGGTAAGTGGTCATTGTCGCTCATGGACATCTGTAAGCAAATTCATATAGAACAAAGGTTCTATCTGAAGTCAAGATGCGTTGCTACTCCAGAGGACGATGAAAGTGAGTCGGCAACCACTGCCTTCACTGAAACGAAGAGTTGCTTTACGTTAGAAATAGGTAGTGGTACATCCTCGGTCGAATCTTATTCGTTCATCCACCTTGTGTCAATGTAAGAAAAAAATATAAAAATACATAATCACTCACCTTCAGACTTTGTGCTGTATGCAACCCACTTGAAGAACATCATGAACACCATGTATAAGAAGAGAAGACAGAGGAACACCACCTGAGGAAGGAACTCGAGGAAGATGGAGTAGCGACGCTTGAAGAAGCTGTTGAAAGAAGTAGCAAAATTATGCACTGATAAATAAAAGTTTTTTGGCTTTGATAGCTGACAAAGGTCCCAGATTAGAATCTCATACCTCTGATTTTTATAGTAATGTAGCCTATCAGAATTGAATTATCGCTGGCTACAGCGTAAGGAAACACATACGCCTTAGAGTTCCTTAAAAAGTTCTTAAAGCTTCATGTCTTTCTATTCGCACTTGACTAATGCTGTATGTACGTATCTACGATCTCACTTCGGAGAAATCGGTATCCTGTGCGTGAATAGGTCGGCGACGAAATTTAACATAGAAATATAAGGCACGTAACGAAAATAGATAGTATCTTACTTGTAGTTCACAACGCTCATGCATACACCGAAGATCATGTGTACGACACCAAAGATGATAGAAAGTTTCATTTTGTATGAATTCAAGAAGATAATCTTGTTGTCAGCGGTCTGAAAGTTGTAGAGACAGATTACAAACGTAGTATAGGATATGTGACTTTCGTTAACATTTTAGGCAATTGATAAGTTCATTTAATCATTATGTATTAACTATCTGTCGAATGTGCTCCACGTTATTCCTTTGAATTATTTAAAACATTTCAGTCAATTATAAATGTGTTTTATGAAAAAAAAGACTTAAATAAAATAATTTATTTTACCTGCCATATGGGATCGATACCAATGAAATACGGCTGATCAATGTACGCATCCTTGGGATCCATTGTTAATGCGGCATTCGCTTCGAGGGTTGCGTTATCGTATTGCACAGTCCACGAGGAACCGAAGATGTTCATCGATTTGGAAAAGATGTCGTTGTAAACAAGTCCAGTGTACATCGAGAAGCAACCCATGAGCAGAATGATGTAACGACCGGCGAAGAAAATATTCCAGATTTCGTTGTTCGATTTTTTGGCTCCAAGGGACACTTCCTTTATGACCATCCAGGCGCCGAACATTGCCATGATCAAGCCGTGCCCCAAATCGCCGAACATCACGGCGAAGAGGAATGGGAAAGTGATGATCGTGTACAAAGCTGAAAGACAAGAAATAGATAAAAATATTTCATGTTTTGCAGTTACGCCCTTAGGCGGAGACAAATATACAATTTTTCTCTTGAAATGGTTTTTGATTATTCTTAATTATGTCTTTGATTATATTAAATTGCTTTAATATTTGGAATGAAAGATTATATTACGGAAAACACAAACTATTGTGTGTTTGATCTGTTATGTGTAATAAATTTTATAAACCCATGATTTGAATACGATCAAGTACTTATTACGGAATTAGTACTATAATCAAGTTTAATATTGTACTAGGAGTACATACCCGGGTTGCATTCTCTGTAAGAAGCAACTCCATAAGAGTCGATAAGGTTCTGGAAGCCACGGGTGAAGCGGTTGGTACGGTTGAAGGTGGGCGGCTCCTCATCTGTCTCGATGCAGTTCAGGAATGATGGAATGGAGCTACCGCAAGCATTCTGGATTAAACAAAATATCCATTTGTTACTACGTACTTATCTTATTTACTGTAATTTAACTTTTTTAATCATGTCATGTTAAATAGTATTCTTTTTAAAGACCTTCGACCTTCATTTCTTGAAGGATAAAATAATTCGTGTATTCTGTGGACCCTATCCACATATCTTATTAGCTTTTCGATGCAAAAGGTATGTTCGTTCGAGGAAGGAGGTTCAACACTGTTCAACACTTACCTACTACTACTTCATAAATTACTTTTAAGACATGATCTCGTCCGATCAAATTGGTAAGGTACTAGCACTTTTCGGATTTGCCTCGTTATTTATTAATGACAACAACTTACAGAACCATCAGCAAGAGCCTTTTGCACATTGGGCAAATCAGCGGTCGGCACCCAGCACTCTCCAATTAGGCACTTCTTGGTAACATCCATGTTGAACAAGTTGAGGGTGTGGTAGATGGCCTTCATTTTGCGCACCATGATGGACCAGCTGTCCAGCTCCTTGGCCACGCTGACCAGCACGCGCTGTCTGTGATCACGAGTTTGGTTCAGGACCTGTTAACATTACAATTTATATTACAAAACTATACGCGTTGAACTAAATACTCACGCTATTGGCATTAGAGTTAAGATAATATAATTATGTGTGAAAGGAACAATGGTATTTTCAAAACCTCATTTCTTTCATAATATGGTAGTTATAATAAGTAAACGAGCATGCAGTCCACCTGATGGTAAGTGGACACTGCCGCGCATGGACATCTGTAATCACACCCTGATAAGACCAGTCCTGCCTGAGGTTAGCCAGAGATGCTTTGCCTGAGGGCTAAATTGAAACGCCTCTCATATAGATATGTTTCCCTAACCACATCATACACAGCAGAACACGGCAGCGGATAACACTACTCGTATTGTTATTAGGTAGAAATAGGTGTGGCGGTAATGTTTCCGGAGTTGAACCACAAAGAGTTTTACTACCTTTAAATTTGCTATAATAAGTAATTTTGTGTGTGTCTGGATTATTTCAAATGGAACTTAGTGTTAAAGTTAAGGTTTCGCTAGTAACAAAGAGAATTATCGTCTAATAAAAACATAAAACTGAATAACTTTTTGTGATAAGGCTGTTTTCATTGGGATTAAAGGGTATTTATTAAGCTGATAAAATATATACAAGTACAACAGTGACCGTACTTGGGTATGCTTTACTATAATAAACATGCTAATAAAAAGGAAAAGAAATATATGAAGGAAATGCCGCTCGATGTTACATTGAAGCTCGATCTATTATCGAAGCGAAGGAAATACCGCTCGATATAACATCGAGCGGTATTTCCTATATTTATTTTACACAGTTACATTTTATTTATAAGCTTGAAGTAGCAACTGAGCGGTCCATCTGATGGTAAGTGATTACTGTCGCCCATGGACATATTATGTAAGCAACTTCATATAGAACAGGGAATCTATCTGAAGTTAATCACAGATGCGTTGCTATTCCCAAGGAAGATAGTCGCCTCATATGAAAGTGAGCCGGCAACCACATCCTTCCACCGAAACGCAAATCGGTAATACCTCCCTGGTCGAACTTCACTGTTTCTACCACCTGTAAAAAACAGTCTCAAATATTATTTACCATGTTGAGATCTTCAAGCCTGGTCCTGACTCCCTTGACCATGTCCTGTCGCTCAACATTGGATGGTGGGCATGGGTACAGCGACGCGTGGAAACCGGTGCAGACTTTCTTGATCCTGGACTTCAATTGTTCACCTTGGAAGAATGCCACGAATACTGTTTTGTAGATCTCATTGCCCTGAAATATCAAAATGTTAGTGTTAGATGGTGTTCCGTAAAGAATAAAAATAAAACATTTGTGGTCAAACATAAAAATGCTTAATTTTCATTTCGACAACTCAGCAGGATTTATATTTGCCATGAAGACTTGAATCGTGTGTTTCAATACACGATTCAAAATGATCCTTCGAACCGGATAATAGTTAGCTAGTATTCTATATATGTAGTTTAGTTTTAACTTGATTTACCAATTAATTCACTACTCTTTATCTACTAATCTTTCAATTTCAACTTCGGGCTGAACTTAAATTACAGGACAAGTAACTTATAAATGGCCTTAACTATTATCGCATTTCTAGAATTACAACCATACATTATGTAAGTGCAATTATCATGATCTCGAGAAAAAAATATTTAAAGCATTAGTACTACCTTCACAAGAATTTGCGCCGGTTAAATGAGAGTCGTCATTGCATTACATAGATTGGCACACTTTTAATTATTTTTGTACATAAGTTCGACGATTTTTGGACTTACGGCACAGTATTTCTAAAAGTGTGATATACATTTCCGTACTTCTGTGCTTCGGAGAGCAAGTCTCTGAAGTACTTCGGAGAGAAAGTCTGTACGAGCTCCTCTCCGAAGTAGGGAAATTTTGATAAAATTCACCAATGACCGCATTACTTAACATCTACTTGATTGCAATGATTTGACACATATATACGCACAGAAGTGGGATCTTCCAAAGGTTTGTCCAATTCAGCGCGGCGCAAGAAAACGTTTCCGCGAGAGATGCGCCACAGCATTCGTTCGAACGCAGGCACACGTTCTCGCTGAACCACGCCGGCCACGAAGCCAAGCCTGCCGCGCGTGGCCGCTTGCTGCCCGGTCTCATCCGATATCAGCGACCTGCGATTTGATCAAACACACATATATCAAAAATTTATCATACTATATCATGAAAGCGTATGTCATGATAAGAATTAAAGGGAACTAATGCGAAAGTTTCATTTTGTAAAAATAACAAAATTGTTTTCGAAATTTGGGGATTTTTTTTTAAACTTAACATTTAAATATGATCAACCTTGTCTAACACAAAATCGTGCATTTTTAAACGCTAGACTATAGGGTTTGTTATTAGGAGTTGTTTCAAGTATTTAACTTAATTTTCCAAAAATTTAGTTTCCAGTTCCAGTCCCTCTCGTTCTATTGTGCAATACTGTACAAGTATCTATATACAAAAACTTGAAAACTCTTTACCATAAAGTTATATTCTTCCGGATTGACGTAAACTTCGTGTAAAGTGCTTTACATGAATATGCAGACCTTATTCTAAGTATCTTTTATGATTTTTAGACCCCTAGATTTTTTTTATGATTTTGTTAGGTACTGAGATTGTTTTTAACAAATAAGAAATTATTGGAACTGTTACCGCCATTGGAAACTGCAAATTATTTCTATTAATTTTATAATTTAATATTATTAACTAATTTAATCTCGATATTTTTTGGACTTTATAGGATATAATGACTTAGATGATATTTCTTTCAATAATTTCCTCCTATTTTAAGCCGTCAACTTACTTGGTTAAAGAGTCCATGCCAATTTCTTCCTGAGCAGTGAAGAACGCTTCAGTTTTCTCGAGGACATGCCTCAGCTCCGTCAACTCGAGGTAATTTTGTTTCAAGTTCACAGCATTGTGCGACAATTCGAGGATTTCATTTTCCGTCTTTTCTAAATGTGCCTTTAAAGATACAAAAAGAAAACATTTCAATTAGAACTCAAAACACTGTAATCGAATTAGATTCTCCGCGTCATTATTTTTTAATGTCAATAACCACTTCGGAAAGGGGTTTTGTTAAGGAGAAGAAACACATATTTTCAGTTCATCTATTAGGTAGTTAAATCTCACTCGCTGACGCTTAAAAAGAACCTTAAACGTTTTGCAACTAAGAATCCAACTGGAAGATTCCTGTCAGACCAAACCCATTATTGTCGCACTGCTGGGCACGGGTCTTCTCTCAGTCTTGAGAGAGTTTCAGGCCATAGTCCAGCGCGCCGGCCAATTCCGAATTGGTAGTCTATCAATTATCCATGTTCATGAAGATATATAACATATTTTCTCTTCGCGAGACGAGACTCCCGAGCCCAGTAGTGGGACATGATAATAATGAGTACAATAAACAACAATGTTAAATAAGTAGCAGCCAAGTATAACAGAAATGTAATTATCTTTAAGTACCATCAGATAACGTTTACATCACATCAGTCTTAAGCTAATAAGGAGTGTTTATCTGTAGTGGGCGGCATCGTTAATAATACTTTTAACACAAGTATTTTCTGTATAGGTCCTTATAATACAATAATAATGTGATTTCTTAAGTAGGTCGGTAATTATTTTATGGAACGTAGGTAGATTAGACGTGAGTTTAAAGTCTTCTTACTTAGCTCTGTCAGTATCAACGTAATTTTAATATTCACTGATGTCCTGTAATTTTTAGTATAAAATAGTCCAGACGTTATTATCTAAAATTCTTATAGATGGCAATATTATACTAAGGGAAACCAGATTTCCACGGCATTTTTATCCGTCCATTGTTATCGTTTATCGTGTTCATAATATAAAGCGCTAAGATGAAAGGTTATGGCAAGTTTTAACGATGAAGATCAAGATGGAATGTCGTTAAGATACCCAACCCAGAATAGTGATCAGTACGATAGTGGTTCTATATGAATTCATGGTATAATTTAAGTGTAATCGCTGCAAATGAAAGTTAAAGAGTACTACTATACCTAACGTATACTCTCATGATGAGAAACTTTCTTTATTTTTTACCTATGTATAATTTATATCATTACTACTGATCATTACACTACAGTACTTTGGATAGCCTGATCTAGAATCGGTTCGTAGTCTAGCCATTGTTTCACTACGAGGAACGTGTCTTCCCTCAGAATAAGAGGGGTTTAGGCGATAGATCATTACACTGGCTAACTGCTGATACAAACACTACGCACTTCCTCAAAAACTACTTTTTTTGTAAAAAAAATCTTTGGTTATTTAGCCGCCCGATGTTTCCTTTGCCGGTGATGTTTAATTAGCAATACGCATATTTAATTTTTTTTAAATCAGTATTAGAATTTGAAACCCTAGACTAAGCTAATTTTGTTAAGAATTTTCGATTAGCGAGTTATTGGCGTTCAAATTACTCGTGACCTGTTCATACCTCCAGGTCGATGATCTCCCTGGGGTTGGGTGCTCTCGGCAACTCCTTCACGTGAGGTACGTGCACTTTGTCCTTGTGCACCTCGGCCTCGATGTAGCGCAACTTGCGCTCCATTTCGTCGCATCGTCGCACCTCGTTAACGAATTTGCGCTGGAACGCGTTCACGTCCGGATTGAGCTGGAAAATATAAATATAATAAGTATAACTTTTAACACGGGCGTAACAGTAGGTTCGTCATAGGGAGCAGCGTTCCCAACCTGTAGCCAGACAATTATCGTACGAGAGCCGTAAAATCGTATTTCGGTTCATTTCGATCAAAATTATTGTACAACAACGTACTGCGTCGGTATTCAATTTGATGTCATCTCAGACTATTTCACGACCAAAACAAACATCTTTCCAAAATATTTGACGACCAAAAAAAGACGTCATTTCAGAATAAGTATTACATGAGCAACACAGAATGTGATGCTCAGAACCAAATATGTAATCTTTCTTCGTGGTAATGAGAATTATAGCGATTATAGTGTACTATCGTACATCGTACGTTACTATGAAATTATCGGACACGTACGATATGATACACGTGCGATAATAATGGTACGGTTGTGAACACTGACAGGGAGTCTAAAAGCATCGGTCGGCAAAAAAGGTCAACTGGTTTAATTTTTTTATCCTATTCTATTAAAGATGGTCTAGAATAATTACACTTCGCTCTTTTGCCGATAGAAAACAAAAGAGCTATTATTTGAATAAAGGTCTTTTCGTTTCTCGCTTAAAATAAAAGCAGCCTTTCTTGCATACCAAGCTATACCTAACTGTCTGTTAAAATAACATTTAACATGTAACATGTTAGGTACATGTTACATGTTAAATGATGCTGATGTAAAATTTGCATACGATCGGTAAAGTATTTATTTTCCAGTTTACAATGTAATACTTAGTTATTAACAAAGCGTTCTTTAAATACCTTACTTATTTTAATAGTAATGGCGTGTGCTATCTACAATATAAGTGGGTTAGACCATTTTTAAAAACACAAACGCAGACTGGGATATTATTATAAACATTATTGTAGACATAAGTTGTTGTAATACAGTATGAATATGTTTATAAATGTTATATATCTGCTAATTGTTAACACAGGCCACGGAGTCTAAGTATGGAAAATAATAGAAAATGTATTCAGATGATACAGTGATTACGAACATTCGAGTCACAGGAAAATATTCGTACCAGAATAATAAAAAACCCATTCCTAGCCTAAGGCTACGTATGAATCGATTAAACTTTTTCACTCAATGCCCATATCCCGTCTCATCCAGGGCCGACCACTCTTGCAAGTATAATTAGGGTTGCCAAAGCGTGTATTTAGAGCAATATCGTAGCATATTTTTAGTATCATCAAATAAAACATTGGTAGGTTAACAAATTCTGCCAAACCTACATTTTTTATTGTCCACACATAAATTAACTTAATTAACATAATTATGTGATCTGTGCTTACAATCGGCGTGCAACATTTTAAAATATTAAGGAAACTTAGTCTCATATCGTATTTTTTTTAAATTATTTCCCATACTATATTGATTTTGAACAACTAGCTATTTAGAACATCGCTTTGGGTGTTTCGATGTGGAAAACCGGAGCATGAAACACCGATTGAATTCAAGATAAAATATTTCGATGGCAGCCCTATGGAGGAGTCTAAATTACTGACTCGTTTGATGCGAGTGGGATGTTCTTGTGTTTCCATTGACGGAAGGTGAGCGGGACATGATTGTCGCTGTAAATCTTTGATACATTCACATTTCGCGATTGAAAAATTGTGTTGCCATATATAACTTGGAGTATGTTAATATTGAACTACATAGATAATATTATTCGAAGTGCTTTTATGGCTAGGCGCTATGGAGGGGGAGCCGTTTAAAAATGGTTTTACGATATGTTTCTTGCAAATTGATCATCTCTGGGTGCGATTACATAAATGTAAATTTATTTTATTTAAGTTCCATATTTAGATTGTGTCATGTATTAAGTGTGTAATGCCATAATTTTTAAAATAATATTCAGCTTACACCTACTGATTATATACTTAATATTAATGATTATGTATATTTACATTGATTTTTGTCAGATTATGAGAATAGTAATAAAATTTATTACTTTTAAAGGATTTCTTTTCATCCTCAGCAAACATCCTGGACGGATGTTTGCTGAGAATGAAAGGAAATCCCGAAAATTATGGTGTTTGCTGTATTGCAATATTTTCGCTTAGTCAGATTTGATTTTTTTATCATGCCATTGCTCATGGCTGTAAAATTGTATCAACATAATAAAGGTATTATGTTCGTAGACAATATAATTGTAGGTTTATTATCATACGGTTCAGTGAATAAGTGAGTAAGCTGATTGCAATAAAACAAAACTCCATGACACATCAAGTCATACTTTATCTATGTAAAATACGCGAGTTTTAAAAACGTTTGTATTCGTCCATTATTTATTTTTTAGGGAAATTTTGAAGCATAAAAAAGGCTTGAAACCGTATTTCATCACCCATTAGGTAATTGAAGGATTGCTCTATATACTTAAAAATGTAGGGTTGAATTATTTAGCGAAATACATGACTGCAATGTGCACACTGCACACACAACACAGCGAACAACGCAGGGGCGTGGCAGGTCTGTCGTCGACCTTGCGCGGCCACCTTCACGGAACCCTCAACTTAATAGTCGATAGCCTTTGATTTAGTGTAACCAACCGATCAAGTTCACTGTTTACATGTTGCGTAGTAAATTACAGTACACACAGACTGTTCATAACATAAGTTAGCTAACGATGTAATTATTTCACCCACAAGTCAACCCACAATTAGAGATTAAATTGACAGTTGTCACTGTAACATTTTTTTATTATTTCCAATTTTGACGATGGTTTACAGTCAAATGACATTTGAATTTTTTTGCACAGTCCACGTGAGCTTTTGCCTAGTAGAGTGAAGAGAAAAATCTTAAATGAAAGTTTGATGACCCTGGAAAGAATTATTTATTAATTAATTATTAATTAGATTAGTACCAAATCTAATCATTCTTCCAGGTAAAGAAAATCGATAATCGATTGTTAGGGAATAAGTAACAAAACTTATCAAAGTATCTTAACGCAAACTTCTATAAGATTCTCTGACCATACTAAACTGTAAATCATATTCAATTATATCTTGTACTTTATGGCTTTTTGAATAGTAAATATTAGTAGAGTTATAAGCAAAGAGATTAAAAATACAGGGGCTAAGTTGAATATCTACTTTGATAATAATATATTCGCTCCACCAAACGAGTTTTTAAATCAGCTAAATAAGCAAATTTGACAACAAGTCGTTATTAATAAATTTCGAACTGATTCTTGCGAAATTTAATTTCAAAGTGTTTATTGTCACAGTCATGACCCAAATATTACAAGTGGACACTTCAGAGAACATTGTCGCCTAGATAGATCACATTGTAATTCAATACAAGAATATTATTTTTTATGCATAGATTCATAAATTTACGTATTTATATAAGTGCTCGTTATATCTAAATCAAGAAGTCCTACTTAGCATTTGTCAATTGTTTATGCAGAAAAAATAAAGATGAAGTGTATGAGATTTTAAAATACCAACGATCAATTTCTTAAGAAATAAATGTTTGACTCATTTTGTGTTTGTGCGTAGATATGTCTCTGTTTATGCCTCTAAGAGCTAATATTTGAAATTACTTTCTGTATTTGATGAATAATCTCAGAGTAAAAATGATATAAGGCCATTTTTACTCCGAAATTATTCTGCAACGAAGAGCGATAATTGCAATGAACGTCTCCCACTGTTTAAATATTCACACGCGTAAGTATCTACTTATAATATGCGGTTAGGAGAAAAATGTATCGTTTAACGTGTTTTAATTGTATTTAACGTGTATTTGACAAGATTCAAGTATAAGGTATATTATATTAACATCACTAATTAATACAACCACTTTAAATCAATCAGTTACCATGTTCCAGCGTTTGTAAAATAGACGTTAAATTGCTACGACAAATTTATATTTCTTATAAAAATAAAGTTATTATTCTGATAGAAAAAATTCTGCTTCGGATGGAAAACTGAGCTAACGGATCAGTATTACCTTTTTGTGCACATTTCTTGTATCTGTACAATTTTAACGGTATTTTAAGTTCATAAAACTGTTAAATATTTACTGTTTAGTTATTTTAAACAACACTACGAAAATATATGATTTTGATCAGAATTTCAGGGCTTGGTACAAAAGTATCCATACAACTTATCTAAATGTAAAAATTATTAAACGAAACGTGTGGCAAGGTAAAAAAACAACCAGCAGCGAGCTTAATAAAGTAATTAATACAAGAGATAATAAATTATTACTTACATCTCTAAACTGCACTGAACCAGCTTCTCCCAACTCTGATACCGAGGTGTAAGCTGCCTCGGGTTGGATGAAGAGCTGGCACAGAGCCATCTCTTCACTCCGGAACATCGCCCCCATCCTGGTGGTTTATAGTTCCCACTTATTTCTGAAACAGAAAAAGGCAAGATTAGAATTAAACGCCGAAGTGTTAATATCAAATGTCATAGTTATCGGATCCGTAAACGTCTGTTGAAATACGAGAAAGAAAATCATTGCAAAATAATTATAATAGAAGTTTGCGGGCGTCCTCTTTTATCAGCATGGTGTAGCAAACGAGCATGCAGCCCACTTGATGGTAAGTACTGACTGCCGTCCACGGACATCTGTAAGAAACGCCATATAGAACAGGCGTTCTATCT